>CAUYSK010100648.1:0-26784 GCA_963575035.1 Avahi laniger
CTGGGGAAAAATGGACATGGAGCCCATGAGCAGCAGCTGGTAAGGGCCCAACTGGTCTCTGCTCTGTGCCTTAGCAGCACTTCAGCATGTTGGCATGGGCCTGGCACATCACACAGGGGACAACATGATGGTCCGGTGGCCGCAGAGCATGTGCTCTCAGGCCAGGGGCCATCCATTCTACATTACTTATAGAAGACACACTGCTCTAACTCACAGATTGTTAGGAAAACATAATGGTGTAATTAGATAAGAATGACATTTTTCAGTAATACCCACAGAGAAAATCTTGCACAAATATTTTTGGTAACACCACTGTTCATACTTGGAGAGGCATTTAGAGTTCTCTCTTCCTGATTCTAATGCGACACTGTCAAAAAAAAAAAAAAAAAACAACCCTAATATATGCTGTCCCCAGGAAACCCGTTTAACTCACAAGGATTCTCACAGACTCAAGGTAAAGGGGTGGAAAAAAATATTCCACACAAATTGAAACAAAAGTGAGCAGGAGTAGCTATTTTTGTATCAGATAAAGTAGATTTTAAATCATCAATAGTAAAAAAAAAAAAGACAAAGATGGTCATTATATAATGATAAATGCAAGAAGATATAATAAGATTCAGCAAGAAGATATAACAATCTTAAAAATACATGCAACTGACACAGGAACTCCCAGATTCATAAAACAAATACTACTAGATCTAAGGAAAGAAATAAATGGAAACATAATAATAGCTGGGGAATTCAACACTCTACTGACAGACCTAGATAGATCATTAAAACAGAAAATCAACAAATAAGCACTGGACTTAAACAGGACTCTAGAACAAATGGACCTAACAGACATTTACAAAACATTTGTTCAATAACTTCAGAATATATATTATTCTCATCAGCACATGGGACTTTTTCCAAGATAGATCATATATTAGGCCCTGAAACAACATTTAGAAAAACTGGAATCATATCATGTATCTTTTCAGGCCATTGTGAAATAAAACTGGAAATCAATCCCTCTTGGGTTATACACCAATACATGGAAATAAAAAACCTACTGCTGAATGATTCTTGGGTCAATAATGAAATATAGATGAAATTTTTTTAAAAAATTCAAATTGAATGACAAAGGCAACACAAGCTTCCAAAATCTTTCAGGTACAGAAAAAAAAGTGCTAAGAGGGATGTTCATAGCACTAAATGCTTACATCAAAATGACAGAAAGATCTCAAATTTGACAACTTAATGTCTCACCTCGAGGAACTAAAAAAGCAACAAACAAAACCCAAAGCTAGCAGAGGAAAAGAAATAAAGATTCAAGTAGAACTTAATGAAATGGAAGGCAAAATTCAATATAAAGGATCAAGAAAAAAAAAAAGTTAGTTCTTTGAGAAGATAAACAATATTGATAGACCACTAGCTAGATTAACCAGAAATAGAAGAGAAAGGATTCAAATATGCTCTACCATAAATGAAAAAAGGAGACATTATAACAGAAATGTAAAATATCATTGAAGACTACTATGAAAACTTCTATGCATACAAATTAGAAAATCTAGAGGACATAAATAAATTTTTGAAACAATACAACCTCCCAAGATTGAGTTAGGAATAAATAGATATCCTGAACAAAACAATAATGAGGAGCATGGTTGAAGCAGTAATAAAAAACCTCCTAACAAAAAAAGCCCAGGCCCAGATAGATATAATAGCTGAATTCCATCAGACCTACAAAGAATAACTGGCATCTATCATATTGAGATTGTTCCATAATATCAAGCAGGAGGAAATTCTCCCTAACTCATTCTATGAAGACAGTATCACCCTGATACTAAAGCCAGGAAAGAACACAATAAAAAAGGAAAACTACGGACCAATATCCCACATGAATATAAATGTAAAAGTCCTGAAAAAAATAATAGCAAAAAAAAAACCCAATAGCACATCAACAACAGTGACAAAAAATTCACCATGATTAAGTTGGTTTCATCCCAGGAATACAAGGATGATTCCATATACGTGAATCAATAAATGTGATTCACCACACAAACTGATTTAAAAAAAAACTATATGATCATCTCAATAGATGCAGAAAAAGCATTCAATAAAATACAGCACTTTTTCATGATAAAAATCCTCAACAAACTAGGCATAGAATAAATATACCACAAAATAATAAAAGCCATATATGACAACCTACAGCAGATATCATACTGAATGGGGAAAGTTGAAAGCATCCCCGCTTATAACTGGAACCAGAAAAGGTTGCCCTCTATCACTGCTTCTATTGAACATAGTGCTGGAAGTCCTAGCCAGAGCAAATAGACAAGAGAAGGAATTCAAGGGCATCCAAATCAAGGGTAGGAGAGGTCAAACTATTGCTTTTTGCTGGTACTATGATCTTAGAAAACCCCAAAGATTCTGCCATGAGACTACTGGAATTGATAAACAAATTCAGCAAAGTCTCAGATTACAAAATCAATGTATACAAATTAGTAGCATTTCTATATGCCAACAATAGTCAAACTGAGAACTAAATCAAAGACTCAATATCCTTCACAACAGCAACAAAGAAAATAAAATACCTAGGAATATATTCAACTAAGAAGGTGAAAGATCTTTACAGGGAGAGCTATGAAACACTGAGGAAGGAAATAGCAGAGGACATAAACAGAAGGAAATCTATACCATGTTCATGGGTTGGCAGAATCAACATTGTTAAAATGTCTATATTACCCAAAGTGATCTACAGATTCAATGCAATCCCTATTAAAATACCAACATCATTTTTAGCAGATCTAGAAAAAATAATCTTATGCTTCATATGGAACCAGAGAAGACTTCATATAGCAAAAGCAATCTTGAACAAAACACAAATTGGGAAACATCAATTTACCAGACTTCAAGCTATACTACAAGGTGATAGTAACTAAAACAGAATGGTATTGGCACAAGAATAGAGACATAAATCAGTGAAATAGAATTGAGAACCCAGAGGTAGAACCATCCTTATATAGCCATCTAATCTTTGACAAAGGAGACAAAAACATACACTGGGGGAAAGAATCCTTACTCAATAAATGGTGCTAGAAAAATTGGATAGCCACATGTAGAAGACTGAAACAGGATATGCACCTTTTACCTCTCACAAAAATCAACTCATGGTGGATAACAGACTTAAGCCTAAGGCATGAAACTATAAAAATTCTAGAAGAAAACGTTAGAAAATCTCTTACAGACATTGGTCTAGGCAAAGAATTTATGAAGAAGACCACAAAGGCAATCACAGCAACAACAAAAATAAATAAATGGGACCTGATCAAATTAAAAAGCTTCTGCACAGCCAAGGAAACTGTCATGAGAGCAAACAGACAATCTACAGAATGGGATAAAATATTTGCATGCTACACATGCAAATAAAGGGCTGATAACTAGAATCTATATAGAACTCAGGAAAATCAGCAAGAAAAAAATCAAACAACCCCATCAAAAAGTGGGCAAAGGACATGAACAGAAACTTTTCAAAAGAAGGCAGACTAATGTCCAATAAACGTGAAAAAATGCTCAACATCTCTAATCATCAGGGAAATGCAAATCAAAACCACAATGAGATATCACTTAACTCCAGTGACAATGGCCTTTATCAAAAAGTCCCAAAACAATAAATTTTGGCGTGGATGTGGAGAGATAGGAACACTCATACACTTCTGGTGGGACTGCAAACTACTACATCCTCTATAGAAAGTAATATGGAGATACCTCAAAGAGCTACAAGTAGAACTACCATTTGATCCAGCAATCCCATTACTGGGCATATGCTCAAAGGAAAAAAAGACATTCTATAAAAAAGACATCTGCACTAGAGTGTGTATAATAGTACAATTCACAAATTCAAAGATGTGGAAACAATCCAAGTGCCCATCAATACATAAGTGGATTAATAAAATGTGGTATATGTATACCATGGAGCTCTACTCATCCATAAAAAGCAATGATGATCTAGCACCACTTGTATTATCCTGGATAAAGCTGGAACCCATTCCATTAAGTGAAGTATCACAAGAATGGAAAAATAAGCACCACATGTACTCACCAGCAAATTGGTATTAACTGATCAACACTTATGTGCACATATGGTAGCAACATTCATCCGGTGTCGGGCAGGAGGGCGGGGGGAGCAGGGGATGGATATATTCACACCTAATGGGTACAGTGTGTATCATCTGGGGGATGAACACACTTGAAGCTCTGATTTGGGTGGGGCAATGGCAATATATATAACTCAAACATTTCTACCTCTGTAATATGTTGAAATAAAAAATAAAAAACATAAAAAAATAATAAAATCGGCATTCTTGTTTCTGTTGGCCATCATTTTATTAGAGTTGTTCAGAAACCTGGCAAAGAAGTAGAAAACTATTTATTGGATTTCTATAAAGCTTACAACATTTGCTATGTTGTCTGAAAAAATAAATAAAAATAACACAGTGGAATTTGGGAGAAGAAAATATGCATTAGAGAAACTCCTAGTGAGGCTGGGATGTGGGGAGGTCTACGGCCAACTAGGTGGTAAATTTGCCTAATACTAACTGACATCCTCCAACTTACATTTTATTAGTAAAAAAGTTGACATTTTGGTCTCCATATGACACTTCCTTTTTTTCTTTTAATTTTTTTAGAAATTGGTGGAGAAGAGGCTTTTAAAGAGTAGAAATTAAAATAATTGGTAATGAAGAAAAATTACTGAAATAAAATGAAAGTTAATCAAATAATTTTTTTCATTTTAAATAATGAATGGGCACAAAATTAAATGAAACATAATTTTTGTTTGATGACACTCATCATCTATGCTTTGTTAGTTATTAACATATTATGTTTAATAATTTACTAAATACATTAATAGTTATATCTTCATAGTCTCCTTTGTGAATCTGCTTCTTGTCCCAACCTAAGAATCACTGAGTCATGAACTTACTGTATTCTTTATCTCTACTCATTCCTATGGGGTCTCATTCAATTCACCAGCCTTAAATATCATTTAAATGTATATCTCCAAACCTGATTTCTCCCTTGAAATCCAAACCCATATGGCAAATGCCTACTTGTGTGCAAACAATCAATGTTTTCAACTTAACATATCCATAACCAACTTCCAGATCTGCCCGCCCAGATCTGTGCCATACACCCTGTGAAAAAAACCTATATGAAGGGATCCCCATGATATGACTAGTGGAAGAGAACCTAGTCCTGCCAACTCTCAGCCTTTGCCAGACCTACGAGTAATGCCTTCCCAAATCAACCAGTCCTCAGCTGACTGCCAACTGACCACCTAGTTATGAGTGAGCCCAGGTAACCACCCTGGAGCAGAATCAAGATGTCCCCTCTGAGCCCTTCTCTAATGGCCAACACACAGAACTGTGAGCAAACTTGTGGTGGTTGTGTTGAGCCACTACGTTTTCAAATGGTTTTTGCAGTAGTAATAAACACCTGATTGATTTCCCTACATCGATTACTTAGAAATCCAAATCAAACATATCACTCATGCACTCAAAACCTCCTGGTGACTTCTCTTCACAGTTATGATGAAATCCGAAGCACACAACATGACTGTAGGTTCTGAACCTACATCGTGTGGTTCCTGGCTCTTGCTCTCTCACCTTACTTACCTGTTACTGCTCTCCGTCACCCACCAGACTCCAGTCTGGATGGCTCTGTGTGGTTCCTCAAAACAAACAAGGTCCACTCACCTCAGGGCTTGTGCACAGACTCTCATCCCTCCTAGAATTCCCTCTCTCCTAATTTACGTCTTTACCTCACCTGAAATGTCACTTACTCAGAGAAACCTTTCCTGACTACTCTATCTAAAACAAAAACAATAACATCACAAAAGCCTTGACCCTTTCTATCCTCTTACTCTGCTTTATTTATCTTCATCACACACATTCATATTCAATACCATGAGACATGTTTACTTGGTGTTTATTATTTCTCTCCCTTGAGAGAATATGTGTTCTAGGAGGGAGGAAATTTGGTTTTTACTACTGTTTTCCCAACACCTAGAACAGTGCCTGGCATATGCTGACTGGCTGTGTGCATGAATGAGTTGTGTAGCTTGGCTGGAGCACAGAGTAGGTGAAGAGTAACAGTGGGAAAAAAGTTTTAACAGGTAGAGAGATTAAAATTCCAATACACAGAAAGGACTGAACATTGTCAGTGCTCTGCCCACATATCCTTGGATCCCTTCTCCCAGTTCTGTGTACCTATCCCCCAGTCTCTGGGAGCTTCACTTCTCCTCCCAGCTTACACCTGCAATCTCTTTCTGAGGATGTTGCTTGCATTATGTCAAGTTCTTTGATGACACAGGCCAAGGGCCAGAAATTCTTGGGAGTTTATGTCCCTCCTGAGGTGGCTCATAGCCAATGACTGAACACAAATATAAAAGATAGCCCATCTCTCCTGTCTCACGATGGAATAAACCTTAAGGTGTGATGTATGCTCCAGAGCGTCTATGAGATCCAGTTGATGATGAGACTTCACCTGAAATCATGCCCTTGCTTGGATCTTTTTTCTTACATGTCATGATTCCAATAATTCACTGCCAGTTTTTCCAACTAGCATTTCCTTAGAAAATCGCTTGAAACCTCTTCCCACAGTCTGCTTCTGGGGAATTCAGCCTACAGAAAGGCCCTTCCCTTAATTAACAATGAAAAGTCATTTCTGGTCTCTGCATAGAAAAAAAATGATAATGGCAAGTATTTATTGGGTGCTGAGTGCTCATATCTATGCTAAGAACTTTACATGCATTATTTCTTTTAATCTTCACAGCCTTATTCTTATCTCACATAACTGTGACAAGTATTTATGTTTAATAAGTTTACTCATATAGCAGCAGTACATAGGATTATTAATTAGAGGCAGAGAGACCACTGAGGAGACTACTGCAATAGTCTAGGAAAGACATAATGAGGATTTTAATTTTGTCACTAGCAGAATAGGAAAGCAGTCATCAGAATCTGAAAACATAAAATTTGCAACTGGCTCTACCTACAAGTAGAGGGTCCCTCAAATTCTCTTAGTTTTAATTTTCTTGGTTGTAACTCAATGTAACTGAAAAAAAAAAAGCTATTTCAAGAGTTCCTTTCTGTTCAGGAAATCTGGGAAGCATACTCAGCATGAAGTCTTCAAGAGTGAATTGAAGTTACCTGTACTCCTCATAGCATGGCACAGTGGAAAGAATTTGGGCAATAGAGCTAGTCACACTCAGGATAAATTTCATGCTCAGGTTTTTTTCAGTTTTTGTCTCTAAATAAATTACTAAAAATTGTTGAGCTTCAGAGTACTTACCTGCAAAATGGGAATATCTACCCTCATGGGGTTATTGTAAGGCTTAGAATTCCATGTAAAATGCCCATAGGGTGCTTGAAAAACATCATGCAAGTTTATTAATTTTTAGCCTTTATCTCATCTTTATTCATCTTTATTCTCATTATTAAATCTAATTTTCTCTAGCTCAAAGGTTTTTAATAAAAACACTCATTATATTTTGGTCTTTTATTGTTTTGTTTAATTAGAAGTATCAGAGCAAATTTCTTCCTCCTAATTTTATTGTAAAATAAAATTTAAAAATTATACCATGAATTAAACAGGTTTTTGAAGGCTGGCCTAGAATAGAAACTATCATTTTTAATATTGCGTCTATATGAAAACTTGTTTAAGATTGCAAATAATTGACTTCCAAACAAATTTTCAGATAGAACCAATTCCCGATTTGTGCATTTGCTATAAATTTACTGATGGTATCACATGTTTATAAATATACTTTCATGATGGGAAATGCTGCATAAGACGATTTTCATGAAGTAGGGCTAAAATGTTGCTTATTCAGGCTTACAAAAATGAGGAAGAAATGAAGAAAGGACAAGAAGGGAAGAGAAGACAAACAGAAGAAAGAAAGAAGAAACCTAAGTTTCCAAAAGAGCCATTACAGAGAAACCTAATGGAGGTATGCATAATCTGAAAACGTTTCCAAACTTTTTCAAGTACATCTTAATTTGTACCTTATTTTTTTACAAAAATTACATTTAATTTTAGCAATTTGATTATGACTGGTACTCTATATGATATTTGATTGTCAATGTGAAACAGTTTTGATTTTGCAATTGAATTTCTTTCAGTAAAAGCCCCAGAATAATCATCATACATCCTTAGAAGAGCCAATACAAATAATCTCTATGGGAAATGTCAATTTATTATATAATTCTTCACTTTCTGGTTCAATGTTGACATGAACAATAGTTTCTACTAATTTTTGCTAGAACCTATAAAAACAAAACAAACAAAAAACCAACCTTATTTTAACAAAAAATTCCTTTAATTAGCTTTGTTATTGAATTGTTTAATTTATTTTTTTCTTCAATGTACTATCAAAAATGTACTTCAAAAGGAAACCTTGCAGCCTCCCCAAGCTGTATCAATGTGAGCTCTGGTGTGGGAAACTGGGACCCAGGCGGCCCTGAGCAGCCTTTCCTAGTAATTTCTCCACAGCTGTGTCACATTTCATTTCAAGAGGAGCTTCTACATGAGAAGTTGAAAGAGAAGAAATTTTAGGCAATAAAACAGATGGCTGTCTAGAAGCATTTCAAGCATACTTCATCCACTTAGAAGAACCAAAATAGTGTATAGACAATCACATTTTGAATATATTATCCAAGAGAGAACATAGGAGTTCAACAGAAAAGTGAAAGGAAACAACATATCTAGGAAAGGGAAGGAAAACAGGCAGCCTGTGTGGCCAGGACCAGCCAGGAACTGAGAGGGACTCCCCAGGACAGGAGAGAGTGAATGCAGTTCACTTTCTAACTAGGGAATAATACAAGCCAGCCCACAGGAGAGCACCATGACCTTCCCAAGTCCTGAATCTAACTTAGGGAGTGACCAGGAGACTGTGAGAAGGAACTTCTCCTGGGAGAAAACAGGCCCCTGCTCCCATGCGCTTTGTGACCTAAGCAGCTATGGTAAGAGGCCATTCTTGATCCTAGTTTTAACAGAGTGCACGTGGTCCTGAGACCCAGTGATGTCAGTCCTAAGTGGTAGAGAAACTGAGACTGCTGCATACAGAATTGGAGTGTGCGTGGTGGGTGGACTCCCACAACCAGAAATGAGAAGCAACAGTTGTGGCATGGAATGCAGCTGCTGGTGCTGAAATTGGGCACCTCCCTCTAGGACCTAGGCAGGAAGAGAGTTCTCATGGAGGCTTGGTTTGGAGCTGAGCAGGGTCTCCTACTGCCTAGAGCTCAGTTGTGGGCTAAGCATAAGCAGCCAGGTGGGTCTGACTGATCAGCCAGGTCACCTGCTACACCTCGAATAGGGGAGGGAACCCTGCCAGGACTGGGACATGAGAGGAACACAAAGCTGCTGGGACTGGCCACACCCTCCCCATGGCAGGACCTCAGTGCAGGGGTGGTCACCCTTTACCCAGGCATTTCGCCAGGGGCCTGAGAACTGCTCCCCTCCCAGTCATGACTGGTACATGCACTCACCATTGAGGTGTCAGAGTGGAAGTTTTTCCAGTTCACCTCCAGCTGGCTACACTCCCCTTCTCTGAGACAGAGTGCAGGATCCAGGGTCTTGGGGGTTACACAACTCAATCCACCACCTGGGACACTCTAGCACTTCTCTTGGGGAACAGAGGTTGGACATAAATATCCTACCACTACCACCTCAGCTGGTTCCTACCTGCAAGCTCCATCCAGTGGGCTAGAGGCCAGCCCACACAACCATTACAACTACTGTCAACACAAGCACACAGTGCTTGGAACCCAGAAGAGCATTTCACCACAACTACTGCCCCATCACCCATGCCACACCAGCTTACCAGGAGCTCAAGAGCTTTCTCGCCTGCCTGGTACCCTGCTGCTACAACCAACATCTGAGAAAGCCATCCAGAAGCCCAAGAACTGAACTTCTTGGAACCACCAACACAGGTGCTTTCTTACACTGCCCCAGGGCACAAGGATAGACATGCTTAACCTGCCATCACTACCACTGAAACCTGAAGATGGGCCCATCTGGCTTTCCAGCCTCCACCAACAACCAAACTCTAACATACTGAGGAAACCACAGCTACTACTAATGCTGTTCATAGTCAAAGAAATCATATAGTCTTCATTACTGCATGTATCCAGAAGCAAAGCCAAATGGCCCTACCAAACCAACACCATAGTTACATCTTCAGGAAAAAATTCATTTATTATTTATTAATAAAATATTAATTGATAAAGTAACAAATTATTAATACAATAGTAATAAAATAAATGTTAATCAGAAATTTACAAAAGAGATATCTTAAAAAATTCTGGAACTGAAAACTCATTGAAGAAAATACAAAATACATTTCAAAGTTTCAACAATAGACCAAGCAGAAGAAACATTTTGGAACTTTAATATAAGTCTTTTGAAATAATTTACTCAGACAAAAATAAAGAAAAAAATCAAAAAATGAACAAAGCCTTATTTGGAACTACATAAAACCACCAAATTTATAATTTATTGTTATTCCTGAAGGGAAAAAAAATATCAAAAAGCATAGAATATCTATTTCACAAAATAATAAATGAAAACTTCCCCAGTCTAGTAAGAGATAAAGGAAGACTAACAATCCCCAGGTATATGCAATGCAAAAGGACTTTGCCGTGTCACATTATAATCAGACTGTCTAAAGTAAAAATGAAAAAATGAATTCTAAAATCAGTGAGAGAAAAGCATTTAGTCACCTATAAAGGAAACCCCATCAGACTAACAGTAGATTTCTCAGCAGAAACCTTACAGACCTGAAAAGAATGGGATGACATACTCAAAGTGCTGAAATAAAAAAAACTTGCAGTCAAGAATTCTACATCCAGCAAGATTAACCTTCATAAATGAAGGAGAAATAGTGTTTCCTAGACAAGCAAATACTGAGGGAATTCATCACTATGAGATCAGTGTTACAAGAAATATTCAAGGGAGTTCTAAACTTGGAAGAAGAAGGATGACATTTGTCATCAAGAAAACAAAGAAAAGTGTAAAACTCAGTGGTAAAGAAATCACACAAAGAGATGGATAAGAAAACATGATCCAACTATATGTTAATTACAAGAAACTCACTATATATGTAAAGACACATACAAACTAAAAGTAAAGGGATGGAAAAAGATATTCCACACAAAGGGAAACCAAAAGCAAGGAGGAGTGGTTATATCAGACAAAACATACTTTAAGTCAGAAAAGTAAAGACAAAGAAGGGCATTATATAACAATAAAGGGATCAATTAAGCAAGAAGATCTGACAATTTGAAATATATATGCATCCAATAGTGAAGTACCCGGATTCATAAAACAAATATTACTAGACCTAAAGAGAGAGAGAGCAACACATAATAGTCGAAGACTTCAACATCCCACTCACAACATTAGGCAAATCATCTAGACAGAAAATCAACAAAGAAACAATTGATTTAAATAGGATGTTAGACCAAATGGACCTAAGAGACATTTACAGAACATTCTACCCAACAACTTCAGAATATTTTCTTATCAGTACGTGGAACATTCTCCAAGATAGTCCATATGTTAGGAAGCTTAACAAGTCTTAACACATTTTTAAAAATTGAAATCGTATCAAGAATTTTTCCAGATCACAGTGGAATAAAACTAGAAATCAATACAAAGAGGAACTTTGGAAATGATAAAAAAAAAAGTGGAAATTAAACAACATGTTCCTGAACTACTTACCGCTGGGTCAATGAGGAAATTAGGACAAAAATTTAAAAAGTTTTTGAAACAAATAAAAATGGAAACACAACATTTGATACCTATAGGATACAGTAAACGCAGTGCTAAGAGGGGAGTTTATAGCATTAAATTCCTACATCAAAAAAGTAGAAAGATTACAAATTAAAAATCCAAAAATGCATCTCAAGTAAGTAGAAGAGCAAAGACAAACCAAACTCAAAATCAGCAGAAGAAAAGAAATAACAAAGATCACAGCAGCACTAAATGAAACAGAGATCAAAAAACAATACACAGGATCAACAAAATGAAAAGCTTGTTCCCCAGAAAGATAAACAAAATTGATAAATCACTAGCTAGAGGAACCAATAAGAGAGGAGACCCAAATAAACAAAATCAGAAATTAAAAAGGAGACATTGCAACCAATACCACAGAAATATAAAAGATCACCAGAAACAATTATGAATAATGATATGCTCACTCACTAGAAAACCTACAGGAAATGGATAAATTCCTGGAAGCATCCAACCTTTCAAGACTAAACCAGGAAGAAATGGAAAACTTGAATAAGCCAATAATGAGTAGCAAGATTGAATCAATAATAAAAAATTCTTCCAACAAATAAAACCCCGGGACCAGATGTATACACAGCCATATTCTATCAAATGTATAAAGAAGAACCTATACCAATCCTTCTCAAACTGTTCCAAAAAAATTAAGGAAGAGGAACTTCCCCCTGACTCAATCTATGAGATCAATATCATCTTGATACCAAAATCAGACAAAGACATTATAAAAAAGAAAACTATAGACCAATATCCCTGATGAACAAAAATTCAAAAATTCTCAACAAAATACTAGCAAATCAAATCCAACAGCACGTCAAAAAGATAATACACCATAACCGAGTAGGTTTTATACCAGGGATGCAAGGATGGTTCAACACACACAAATCAATAAATGTGAGACATCACATAAACAGAATGAAGGACAAAAACCATATGATCATCTTAAGAGATGCAGAAAAAGCATCTGATAAAATTCAGTATGCATTCATGATAAAAACCCTCAACAAACTAGGCTTGAAAGGAACATACCTCAAAAAAATAAAGACAACATCATACTGAATGGGGAAAAGTTGAAAGCCTTTCCTCTAAGAACTGGAACAAGATATGAAGGTACACTTGGGTACACTTTTATCACTCCTATTCAACATAGCACTGGAAGTCCTAGCCAGAGCAAACAGGCAAGAGAAAGAAGTAAAAGGCATCCAAACTAAAAAGAAGTCAAACAAACTATCCCTGTTTGCTGATATATGATCTTCTATTTTAAAAAAACATAAAGATGCCATCGAAAACTCTAAGATTTGATAAATGAATTTAGTAAAGTTGCAAGATACAAAATCAATGTACAAAAATAAGTAGTATTTTATACATCAATAATGATCTAGCTGAGAACTAAATCAAGAAGGCAATCCCATTTATAACAGCTACAAAAAAATACCTAGGAATATATTTAACCAAGAAGGTGAAAGACCTCTAACAAGGAAAACTACAAAACAGTGATGAAAGAAATTGAAGACAGCACAAATAAAAAATTCCATGCTCATGAATCAGAAAAATAAATATCATTAAAATCACGATACTGCCCAAAGAAATCTACAGATTCAATGCAATCCCTATCAAAATACCAATATCATTTTTCACACAATTAAAAAAAATGTCTTAAAATTCTTATGGAACCAAAAAAGAGCCCAAACAGCCAAAGATTAGCCAACTAGCTAAGCAAAAAGAAGAAAGCTGAAGGCATCAGATTACCTGACTTAAAATTATTTTCCAAAGCTGTAGTAACCAAAACAGCATGGTACTGGTATAAAAATAGACATATAGATCAATGAAACAGAAGACAGAACATAGACAGAAAACCACATATTCACAGCCAACTGATCTCTGACAAAGCTGACAAAAACAAACATTGGGGAAAGACACACTTTGCAATAAATGGTGCTGGTAAAATTGCATTTCCATGTGCAGAAGAATAACACTGGACCCCTCTCTCTCATCATATACAAAAGTGAACTCAAGTTGGATTAAAGATTTAAATGTTAGACCCAAAACTATAAAAATACTAGATGAAAACCTAGAGAAAACTCTTCCAGACATTGGTCTGAGCAAAGAATTTATGACTGAGACCTCCAAAGTACAGACAACAAAAAACAAATGGGACTTCATTAAACTAAAAAGCTTCTGCACAGCAAAAGAAATAATCAATACAGTGAACATACAACCTGCAAATGAGAGAAAAATTTGCAAATTATTCTTCCAATAGGGTACTAATATCCAGAATTTATAAGAAACTAAAATAACTCAACAATTTAAAAAGAAAACACATAATAATCCCATAGAAAAAAAACATGGGCTAAGGACATGAATAAACATTTTTCAAAGGAAGACATACATATGGCCATTAAGTATATGAAAAAAAGGTCAACATCACTCGTCATCAGAGAAATGAAAATTAAAACCACAATGAGCTATCATCTTACCCAGTTCAAAATGTCTATTAAAAAGATAAAAAATAACAGATGTTGGTGAGGATACAGAGAAAAAGGAACTCTCATACACCGCTGGTGGAATGTAAATTACTACAACTTCTATGGAAAACAGTATGGAGATTTCTCAAAGAAGTAAAAATAAAAATATACTTTGAACCAGTAATACCACTAATTCTACCCAAAGGAAAAGAAATCAATACATCAAAGAGATTTCTGCACTGGGTGTTTATTGTAGCACTATGCACAATAGCAAAGATAGGGAATCAACCTATCTGTTGATCCATCAACAGATGATTGGATAAAGAAAATATGGTACATACACACGATGGAATACTATATTCAGCATAGAAAAGAATGAAGTCATGTCTTTTGCAGCAACATAGATGGGACTGGAGGTCATTATCTTAAGTAAAACAAGGCAGAAACAGAAAGACATGTATCTCATGTTTTCACTCATAAGTGGATGCTAAAAAATGTGTACACATGGATGTAGAGAGTGGAAGGATAGTCAACGGAGACTCAGAAGAGTGAGGGCATTGGAGGGTGGTGAAAATGAGAAATTACTTAAAGGGTACAATGTACATTATTTGGGTGATCAAAATCCTAAAAACCCTGGCTTGACCACTATGCAATCTATGCATGTAACAAAATTACACTTGTACCCTATAAATTTATACAAATACAAAAATTGCAATTCTAAAGCCAAGGAATAAATTGAATACCTGAAGAAAATACTATAAATTTACTTTCCTGTCATAATTTTAAACTTATGTGTTTTTACCTAAACTCCTTGTGGCAGAGTATTTGATTCTCTATTCTAATTAGGGTTGCATACGATTGGGTAATTTTATTATTAATTTGCATCTCACCTTGCAATATACAAAATCAAAATTACATTTGATTTATTTATTTGTAGTTACATTAAATAAATATTAAGTCATTACTTCAGCCCATAGAAGACACAAATTCCAAAATTAAGTGCAAGAGCCTTATTATAAAATGCATAGGTTTGAAGAAAGAAAACCAGAAGCAGAAGATAAATACAGAATGCATTGCAAGTATTGAAAACGCTTCATGCCAAGATAATCATTATAGTATTACATTACTCAGAAATAAAATCATTAGGTAAGAGGTTATACACATGATTAGGTTAGGGTAGATATTATTGTCATACATTTTTCCCAAAATTGCTGTACCGATACACACTCCCACAACAGTATATGAGAGTTCCAGTTGCTCTATGCCTTCATCAAACCTTTGCAGTTGCAGGGGGTTTTTTTGTTTGTTTGTTTTTTAATGTTAACCATTCTGGTGTAAATGTAGTATCATATTATTATGGCTTTAATTTACATTCCTTGATAACTAACAATGCTGAACAACTTTTTATACATTTATTGGCCATTTGGATACGCTCTTGCCACTTTGTGGGGGGCTATCTTTCTTTATCCTTATTAGTCACAGGAGTTACATATGCTGAACTTATGCCAGAGTCCTTTCTTGGACATAAGTATTGCAAATATCTTCTATCTTTTGTGCATTGTTTTCCCTTTTGATTGATGAGCCTTTTTCATTAATGGACGTTCTTCATTTTTATTAAATCTAATTTCTCAATTCATTTTTTAATGGATAGTACTTTTGTTTATTGTTTAGGAAAAATTTTCCTACACCAAGGTCATGAAGATATTTTTCATATTTACTTTTAGAAATTTTATTACTTTTTATCTTAATTTTTTATGACTTCTCTCGAATTAATTTTGTGTATAGTATGAAGGTTCATTTTTTGATAAGGATATCCATTTTATCCTGCACCTTTATTTAAGTATACTTTAAATACTGCAAAATTCATAGATCTTAATTGCACAGTTCAATGACTTTCGACAAACATATATCTCATGTAATCAACATGCAATCAAAATATAGAAAAGTTCCATCACCCCAGAAAGTTCTCTGCCAGCTCCTCGCCAGTCAGTGTACCTGCTCTCATCAAAGGTAATCACTGTTTGATGTTTGTGACCATAGATTTATTTTGCTTGTTCTTTAAAGTTGATATAAACTCAGTCATATGGTATGTATTATTCTTCTTAACACATTTTTATTCCTCTTGGTTACATATCTAGGAATAGAATTGCAACCTAGTATTATTTATTTAAAAATCATCTTTTTTCTCACTGAATTACAGTGGCAAGTTGATTGTAAAAACAGATGCCTATATTTGTGGATCTGTTTGTGGCCTTTTTATTCTATTCCATTGGTTTATATCTATTTTATTGCAATACCACATGGTACTAATTGATGTGGCTACATTGAATGTCCTAATATACACTATTGTGTGCCCCACAGGTTTGTTTTTCTTTAATATTGCCTTGATTATTATAGGTCTACATAAATTGTAGAATTTTCCTGTCAATTTCCACAAAAATTCTACTGGGATTTTGACTGAGTTTGCACTGAATATATTGCTCAAACAAGAGAATTACAATATTGAGTCTTCTAATTCCAAAACATTGTATATCTACATATTGTCTTTAATTTCTCTCAGCAATGTTTTGAGGTTTTCAATGTAAAGGACTTACACATCTTTCATTAGATTTATTCACTGAGTTTAATGCTTTTTGGTGCTATTATAAATAGCATTTAAAAAATTTCATTATCTAATGTTTTGCTAGTCCATAAACATTACCATAGATTTTTGTATATTGATGTTGATTCTAGCAAAATTACTCAATTCACTTATTAACTCCAATAGTTTGTATATCATTCTGATTTTATATGTACACAATCATGTTAGCTGAAATTAATGACAGTTTTATATCTTTCCTTTTTTTAATAACTTGTATTTCTCTTTTGCCTTATTGCACTGGCTAAAATGCTCAGTACCATGTTGAATAGAAGTGGTGACAGTGGACATACTTGTCCTACTCTCAAATTCAGGGGGAAGATGTTGAATATTTTACTCTAAAGTATGATGTTAAAACAGTAGCTTTTTAAAAAAGATAGCTTTTATCATATAAAATAAATTTCCCTTTATTTCTAATTTGTTGAGTTTTTTAATATGAATGGATATTGAGTTTTATCAAATGCATTTTCTGTATATATTGAGATGATTGCATTATTTTTCTCCTTTATTTTGTTAATGTGGTGAGTTACATAGATCTATTTTAGAATGCTAAATTAATTTCAAAGTGATTTTGACTGTAGGAAATTTCTCCTCAGGCATTAATATTTGAACCTCTTTAGTAAGATGTACTTCCAGTATAATGAAAAGTGCTTATTTTTATAATGTTAATTTTTAAATTACATGTATAATGTGTTCATGTAGTAGATACTTTATCTCACGTATCTCAGTTTTATCTATCAGGATGTATACAAAATTAATGCGTGAACTTTTTCTTTTTATTTTGTCTTTTCTGACTATAACATGGTCAGAAGGAACAGTCTGGAATAGCTATCAGTAAGGAGTGGGAGCAGGGAGCAGAGGAGCTTGGGTCTTGGTGGCATAGATGAGTGGTCTGTCTAGTCCTCGTATGCTTATCCTCAAACTTCGTGTTGCATGTGATAAGTCTTTTTCTCTATAGTTGAGTTTCCATTATATAAAGCCAAACATAATTCTGGTTGGAAGAGATCATATTTATAAAAAATAAATTCAAACTGGGCACAGAAAAAGTGACAGAGACAAAATACATTTAAAAAATTAACAAGGAGTTATCCCTGGTTCACAAAAATATGGTTGATGATTTTTCCTCTGAATGCATTATAATTTAGAAATTAATGCCTCACTTTGTCTCTCGGCCCAGCCATTTCAAGCATGCATATCCTGACCATGCTTTGTCCCAGACTATTTTGCAAACCTTACTTTTTTTTTTATGTCAAAATATTACAGGAGTACAAACAAAAATCAACTCACAATGTATAACAGACTTAAACCTAAGGCATGAAACCATAAGAATTCTAGAATAAAATGTTGGAAAAACTCTTATAGGCATCAGCCTAAGCAAAGAATTTATAAAGAAGACCCTAAAAGCAATCACAACATCAACAAAAATAAATAAATGGGACCTTATCAAATTAAAAAATTTCTGCACAGCCAAAGAAACCTTATATTTTCTGTCCTGGGAACCAGGAACACAAGGTGTTACACACTTGAGTTCAATCTTTGACCAACAAGAGAAGGAAGCCAGTCGGCAAATGATTCTCTTTTTGTTTTTGCCCTGAGAGATTGATTGTCTTGAGATATGACTCCTATGGCTTCCTGAAGGACACTGCTGTGAGATGTAGCTGTCGGCAGTGCTTGGGCATAGCCAACTAAACAACGCATCATCATTTTAACTCTCCCTCCTTTCCTGTTCACTGCCTGGGCCTCACTCCTGCTCCTAGGAGTACACTCCCCATAAGCCCTTGGCTTCAGGCTCTACTTTCCGGGAAACCCAAACTAAGACAATTCATTTCTACATTTTGTGTTTGTAATTATTGACAGGTATGACCAAGTCAAGTAATTATCAAAAAAATCTACTTTTGTTAATAATTTTCAAAAACATCCCCATTATATAATAATTTTTAGATTTCAACCATCTCTTTCCCCACTTTGAAGCAGTCGTGCCTATCCAGCAGGGGGAAAAAAAACCTTCTACCTATAAATCAGAAAATAAACTTTTTAAGATTATGTAATTCCTTTACACTTTTTCAGGAATTAATTGGGTTGTACCTACATTTTAAATGTCAAGATACACCAGAAAACTTGGGCAATATGAAGCCAAAAAGTCTAAATTGATGACAAAACTTATTTGGTTAACTTGTAAATTAAGATATTTGGCCAGGCGCGGTGGCTCACGCCTGTAATCCTAGCACTCTGGGAGGCCGAGATGGGTAGATTGCTCAAGGTCAGGAGTTTGAGACCAGCCTGAGCAAGAGCGAGACCCTGTCTCTACTAAAAAATAGAAAGGAATGATCTGGACAATATATATATATATATATATATATATATATATATATATATATATATATAAAAGAATTAGCTGGGCATGGTGGCACATGCCTGTAGTCCCAGCTACTTGGGAGGCTGAGTCAGTAGGATCACTTGAGCTCCAGGAGTCTAAGGTTGCTATGAGCTAGGCTGACGCCATGGCACTCTAGCCTGGGCAATAGAGCAAGACTCTGACTCAAAAAAAAAAAAAGAAAAAAAAAAAGACAATAAGGCATTTATCTGCCATTTCTTCATTTATCAATTGCATAGGGAATTTAGGTGACAATTTAAAAATGCTTAATACTCATTATATTAATATATAATGAATATATAATTTATCTTTCAAATTAAAAAATATATGACATACTTTGAATTCTTTCAATTGAAATCAAAGTTGGAATAATAAAAATATTTGTTAACAGAGCAGTACATTTCAAAAATTCTTTTTAAAATGTAGTCACATTGATGATTATTTCTAGACCTGAAAAACAATTTTTTAAATGCTTTAAAAACTGTGTTTCTACACATTAATTTGGAGAAGTAACCCTCAGTTACATGAGACATTCTCAGATGGGTAATAACCAAAACACTAAATAGCTTTAGTTTAGTATTAAAAAATAGTTTCACTAAAGGCCAGGTTTAGGTAAAGAAAGTAAGAGACTTGATAGAAATAGCTATTCTGCCTCAAATTTACTTCTCAATCCTTTAGTGAGTCTTTGTTATGTCTGAATTTATGTATTTTTAGCTAACGTTATGTTATTAAAAGTCAAGTAGAAGGAACAATGCTTTAACTGTGTATCATTTACCAGGTATAATTGACAATGTATTGCCACAAAAGAAACAAGTATATCTAATATTTTTTAAATTTTTTTTATGTGCCAAGATTATATTCTTCACATGGATTAATTCACTTTTTTCTCAGCACAATCCTCAGAGACATGTATAATTATTAACCGCATTTTATAGATGGAGAAAATAAGGCCAAAACAACACGACATGAATGGACCTGGAGAACATTATGTTAAGTGAAACAAGCCAAGCACCAAAAGACAAATCCCACATGTTCTCACTCATATGTGGAAGCTAAATATAAAAAACAATTGATCTCATGGAAACAGAGAGTAGAATGATAGTTATCAGAGGCTAAGAAGGGTAGCAGGGAAATGGGAATAAAGGGAGGATGATTAATGGGTACAAAAATATAGTTAAATAGAATAAACAATATTTGATAGCACAACAAAGTGACTATAATTAACAAGTTAGTGTACTTTACAATAACTAAAAGAGTAGAACTGGAATCTTCCTAACATAAAGAAATGATAGATGGCCACTTTGATTAATTCACATTGCATACCTATTAATAGATCAAAACATCATATGTGTCCTACAAATATATACAAATATTATATACCTGTAATCATTAAAAATAAAAAAGAAAGAAATTTTTAAAAGAAAGAAAATAATGCCAAAAAATTTAAGTAAATTGCCCAAAAGCGTCACAGTTAATAAATGATGGAATTAGAAATTGAACTCATGTCTGACTTCATGCTAAACATTAATAAAATTTTAAAAATACTTTGCTGACTGAATTCCTTCTTTCCCAGTAACAGTATCTGTGACGTGCTTCGATAGCTCCTCAGAAGGTAGAGCTATCATCTGGAATATACATGAATGCCAGTTTAACATGTAGAGAATCAGCATGTCTTCCAGGTGATAAACCCAACACTGGGTAACAAATTTTCTGTGAGAGAGACTTGAAAGCACCAAGGCGTTCTAAGACAAGCACACCACCTTGTTTTTCAAGCAGTCACATATGAAGGCCATAAGTTGGTTCCAAAAATGTTTCTATTACTCAAAATGTTTTTGGAAACATCTTTGAGAACTTCCTTTAGGACTAGTTTCTAAGCTGCAAAATAAAATCATCACTGTTTTTCTTCTCTTAAATCAGAACATAACAAAGCTCCAGGATCCATTTTATTTATAAGACTTCACCCTAAGTCAAATTCTGTTCTCAAGAATCAACTTGCAAATGCTACAAACAGAACAAGTAAAAAATTTTAATTTTAAAAAAGAATATTTAAAAATCAATTCTTCCCCACAAGAAACAACTTTTACTTCCACAGAAGATAATCAAAAGAATCTATGCCTGGTCCTGGATGAAATTCCCAAAATATTTTAAGAAAAATCAGCAATTACTGAGGTGAAAGAAAAACTAGTAGTTGGGATGCATATAATATCTAATGAGATTTTGAAAAACAAGTAATTTCATGATTATGTCTTAACTACCATAGTTGAGTAATATTTGAGATGCATTCAGTGTAGAGCTGAAAGATTGTGGAACTAAGGTCTGAGTTAAAGAACACAGGATAGGAGTTTGGGGAGGTATGTTTAGCCCTCTACATGAGCATCCAGAGGGCTAGATACACATTTAACAGGTCGGTTCTGCAATAATTTTCTTATCTTACATGTTTCGAAAGGTGATTTCTGGGCTAATATCCGTTGTATGATGTGATTTACATCACAGAAATATTTTCAGTCAACTGAGATGCCTCATCTGGACTCAGTGTTCATGGATATGCCCTTTTGGTTGAGGTAAAGATAAAGAAATTAGGCCTAGGGACATTTAGCTGCTCTCTGAAAAAGCAGTATTTTCAGCGCAGATTTTGATTCCTATATGTATTGGCCCCTCGCCTGTTTTGTAAGCTGTGGACCAGCAGGAATGTATCATCCCAGGGAAAGGCAGGGTTGGAAAATGTGAGTGGAGCTGCCAAAGCAAAACACTTAAATTGTGTGATTGCTTCCCCATTCTTAACATAATAACTGTTTACTTGAAGAGATTATACTTCATCACAATGTCTACTTGAGTCAAAGCAGTTTATGCAACAATTTCTTACATTTTCCCATATTTCTCAGAATATGCAGTTCCATATTACTGAAATTACATTCAGAAAAGCACAGTTTGGGCAAACCATTTCACTAGTCAATTGCTATCATCAACCATTGAGGTAACAATGACGTTAATCTTTTCCTTATATTGTGTGATATTTCCTAGCACACTGTTTATTTTCAAACATTTTAGAATATTTGAAATCCACTATGTACTGTGTATTTTTGTTTTTATTGGGTCATTAGTGATAAAGATTCTTATATTACCTATACACTTTCCAGTTTGAAATGTAAAACTAACTCAGTAATTTTTGTATATTAAGTAAGATACCTCAATAGGTTTGACACAGCTTAAAGCCTTTCCTTAAATAAATGACTACAGCTCCCACATGATTATCAAATATGTTTTTCTTTATTTTGTACAATAACATGTGAAATAAAAATTAGCACTGTCTCTAAACAAAAACTGAATACATATAAATTTGCTGTATATGTTTCACTGCAACTTTAGCCTTTGAGCTTTTAACATTTTCCTTTCCTACTTGACTATACATAATAAACAGTGAGTAAAGAACAGGGCCATTAATTATCCCCAAAACAAGGACATTCCCTAATCTTGTTATTTGAGTCTGTTCACCATTTCAAGAGAGAAGTTTGAACTTTGCTATAGAAATGGGCAATTGTTTACAATTTTTTACTCTTGCTGTTTTTTTTTTTCTTTCTTTCTTTCTTTGTTGAAGTCTACTAAGGGGGTTTTAAGCCATCTCACATGCA
This sequence comes from Avahi laniger, assembly GCA_963575035.1. Taxonomy (NCBI): domain Eukaryota; kingdom Metazoa; phylum Chordata; class Mammalia; order Primates; family Indriidae; genus Avahi; species Avahi laniger. The sequence continues at coordinate 22,939 of CAUYSK010100648.1, forward strand.
GATCTGAGCTACTTGACAAGAAACAGAGACATGTACTGTGTATTTTGTTGACTACAGAGAATTTTCTCTTACTTGATTTGATTGATCTCAAAGGAAGACCTCTACATAAAATGAATGCATCTGCATGAATAGGCCACAGTTTCATTCCTCTTATTTTGTATTGTATTCAAAACATCAGGCTTAAAGGAAGACAAAAATGGCCCTTGAAAGTTGGCGTTTCATGCAAACAGCTACAGAACAAAATGTATATCACATATGAAATGAGTTTAAGGTATCATGTGAACACCATATGGCTTAGAATGTGAGTATGGATGAAGTTAGACTGACAAGTTAGACTGTTGAGATTCCCTAAATTTGAAACAAATTAGGAAATAGTTAATGTTACATGGATTTGCATTTATCTTTGGAAGTTCTCTCAAAGATAACTCTTTCAGTCTATCACACTGAGAGTTCTATATATGTCTGATTCTCTTATATATTCTTAAAATATTAGGGTACAATTTTCCCTATGTCATTTTATATTTGCCAGGCAAAATGTGTTCTATTAATTATTGTTATAATAATGAAGGTAAACTGATGTCCTAACTAAAATTTTAGACAAACTCATTAGTGTTGGAAGGTATTTACAACATGAATTTTAATGAAATAAGAAGACACTCCTCACTGGCATAGATATTCAGGTTAGCTAGGGTGTATGATATAATTTGGCCGGTTCATACCAAAAGGATTCTGGGGGAACAACTAAAAGTGCGATACTTTCTTCAATCCTACAATCTCAATGTTCGACTTACAGAGGGAAAACAGAACATCATTTTAACTGCTAAATAGGTTCAAGTCAGTTTGAGAAATACCCATATTCTAACACAAAAATAAATTACATATATGTTGCTCCATAAATTAATATTACTATTTTAGAGACAGAAATGGTCTTAGAAGTTTTGCAGGGCTTTGCCCGGAAAGAATATGTGAACGTGTTAGTTTGCATATCAAAAGCTGTTCCACCTCAGGAGGGCATCTCAAAGGTCAGTAGCAGCTGCTTTCTAAGGTGACGCTGCAGTCTCAATCCCGTGGTTCCCACCTGCTTTGAAGGACAAAGCAAGGTCTGCATGGAACCATGGGATGAGAGCTGATCAAAGAGTGTCTGCCCAGAGACAGATACTTGCAGCTAAAAACAATTAGCCCAAGGGACAGTCCCTGCTTGACTTCTGATGACCTGTCTCCATCCACAATAACTCAATAAAGAAATATGGAGCCACTATATCTCCATTTAACTCTTCTGTTAAGTAATAGCTTTATCTTAGAACTTAGAAGCTTGTCCTTGAAAGACTTTGTAACCAGAGTTAGTTAGGGGATCTATAGAAGCCTTTTGAAAGATTTTTAACCAAAAACAACCTGTTGTTATGTAAATCTGTTACCCCTGGCAACTGATCACTGTACCTATAAATACTCATGTGAAACTTTATTTTGGGCCCTATGGTTAACAGGGATATCATAGGGACCCTTGAGTATCCCCACTTTTTGTCTTTTATCTTTATAAATCTATAAAACTATATCTTCATCTCTGTGTATTCTTTTATTTCTATTATTTTCCATTTTCTATTATTTTCTTATCCTTTGTGATGACCCCTACCTAAAGGACCCAATTTTTTTGCGGGGAGTGTAGCTAAACTCCTCGCACATATATCCTGTTTTTTTGTAATTTTAACATAGAACTACTATGATCAATCACACTACATGTTTTATGGCATACCATCCTAATTGGTCACAATACGAACTCTTATTTTATGCCCTCTTGTTATCCAATCCCTTCCCCTCAGCACTTCTTTCTCACAAGTCTTATATGCTTAATGTACATCCTCTCTCTTCACCTTCTATATTTTTATTTACATAAATTTGTATCCATGAACAACACTAAATATAGTTTCAATAAACAAACAATAAAATGATATTTTACTCTCTATATGCTTATGCATCTTACCTTTATTGCTCAATGTTATATTTTCGAGCTGTATCGATAATGATATATATAAGACTACCTGTAAATGAACTGACATGAGTTATTGGCTCTCACAAATAATTTTGTAGGGTGTGTGTGTGTGTGTGTGTACATGTACATCAACTAGAAAGATAACCAATTAAAGGAGTCAAAAAAATCAGCCAGACTAGTGTTTGGTGTTTGAGATAATAACCAAAGGCTGATTGATTCACACAGAAACAATCCGTCTATTTAGGTCAAACAACTAGTTGATGGAATTTTTGTCTCAATTGAACGGTTGTTAGGATTTTTATGAAGGGTTTATGTTGTTGTTCCTTCTCTGTTGCCTAGTAAAATGCCTATTAGAATAATGCCTTGATATTTAACTGGAAGTCATTAGTCTTCTTGGAATACATTTGTCAAGCTCTTAGTATTTTTATTAATATTTATAACATTGTTATTTCAAGGATAACATTTTAAATCAACAAAAGGACAGAGACCTTGAATCTGTATTGTGTCCCACTGAACAATGCAGGTGTCAGTGATTCAAGTCTCTAATTAGCATAATAATGCCAATGCATAGTCTGCCCTATTCAGTGAATTTTTGCTTTCAAAAATATCACTTTCTATAAGTTTACATTTTCCAGTGCTAAGAGTTTCCTTAAAGTGAAAACAATATGTCAGCTTTTTACATAAGTATTTTAGTTTTTAATATTAGTCTACAAAAAAGACTCATGCAGCTTCCTTTTAAAAACATTAGTGACATTTAAGTGAATCACAGTAAGATGTTCTTTAAATAGATATAACCTATAATAAATAAATTTGTTAATTTAAACAAATAAGGTACCAAGGATTAATTATGATTAATTTCAACTTAGTTTTGTTACTCATAGCCAAGAGATTGATTTGTTTAGTTATTCAATCATGATTTCCTGGCATCTTTGCCTTCACTAACAAAGAGGCTACAGTTACTTAAGAACTTTGAGTCTTTAAGAGGAGTCGAAATATATTAAAGTTGTCTAGGCATCTAGGGAGACTTTTCAAATCACATACGCTTCCTTCATTTACTTTAGTAGATATATTCTTGTACCTATGACAAGGGGATGGGCACATATATAAAATGTAAGTGTCCACAATATGTAATATGCTAAACTCTAAATCTAGAAACCACATTGTAAATGAATGAGATATTATTATGTCTTGTTGGGAGCCATGAGGCCCGGCAGCTGCTTATTCAAGATGGCCACGAGCCATGTGGATCTGCCTGATTACCTAAAGTGGCCCACCAAGCCCGCACATTTACAAAAGCCCGGGAAAAGAGCTTGTAAGTTTCCATTTACCCAGTGTGACGTAACCCTTGGGCGGCCCGCCCACCGGAATCTCCATGGTAACTCCCACCTTGGAAGGTACCGCCTAACTACTTCCTCCTTCTGCCTATTTAAGCCTCTGCCCTACTGCCAATAAACAAGACTTAATCAGACTCCTGTCTTGTCTCCATTTCTTGTGTCTTGCCTTTCCCATTTCCCACTCCCTCCTCCCAGGTACCCACGAATAACTGGTTTCGCGGGTCGGGACAAGTGGCGCCCAGCGTGGGGCTGTGGATACGAGGGGTCCAGTGAGGATGGACGCGTAGTGCCGGCGTGTGAAGTCTCGAAGGGAGACGAAAGTGAAAAGTAAATTCCTTCGGCCATCGTGGGAGCCTGCTGTGCTGGAACGGAAGGTGAGAAGTGCGTCCGAAAAATGGGTCAGGAACTAAGCATCAGCTTTATGTTAAGAAGTTAAAGGAAGCTTTAAAGACACAAGGAGTAAAGGTTAAAGGAGAAGATTTATTTAAATTTTTTGATTTTGTGCAGGATATCTGCCCTTGGTTT
>CAUYSK010100649.1:0-22834 GCA_963575035.1 Avahi laniger
TGGGAGTTCAATGTACTCCAGCATGGGTGACAGACCAAGACCCTGTCACATATATACATACATACTTAATAAATAGATAAATAAATAAGGATATGTATGATCAGACTGTAAAATCATGAAGGGCATAGATAGGATGAATACTCTAAGATAGAGTTGTTTATTAAATTTTCAAATACCTGAACTAGAGGGTATCTCCCTTGATGCTGCAAATAGGTGGTTTGGGGATAAATTAAAGGAAGCCCTGCTTTCAAAGAATATAGCAAACTGGTGAAATCTGTGAAAAAGGAAATATAGGCTAATAATATGAATAGATTAAATGAGGTTGAAACTAGTCATTTTTAATCTTAAAACCTACTGGTAACTGGTCTCTTTGGTAATAACTCTTGGTGAGTGCTGGATGTAATCATATTAAAATTTAATGAGGGAGGGATGGGCATGGTGGTTCATGCCTATAATCCTAGCACTCTGGGAGGCTTAGGTGGGAGGATAGCTTTAGCTCAGGAGTTGGAGACCAGCCTGAGCAAGAGTAAGACCCTGTCTCTACTAAATATAAAAAAATTAGCCAGGAGTGGTGGCATGCACCTGTAATACCAACTACTTAGGAGGCTGAGGCAGGAGGATCACCTGAGTCCAGGAGTTCAAGGTTGCTGTGAGCTAGGCTGATGCCATGGCACGCTACTCAGGGCAACAGAGTGAGACTCTATCTCAAAAAAAAAAAAAAAAAAAAATTTAATGAGGGATCATAGTGGTACAATCTGAAAGCCTTCTGAATAAACTTAATGGGCTCCTTGCTGTGTCTCCTCAAGATGCAGTGATTTAACTAAATTAGGCAATCCTTAATAAGTCATTAGGGGAAGAAATGAATGTTCAGTGTATATAGGTATCCTTAATATTCATGGAGATCAGACATGACCTTAATGACATGGTCAGACACAAAGTCACTGAAGAATCATAGATCTAAACCCACACAAAGTACTTCACAGATAGTAGGTGATGCTATCATTCATTGTAAACATTACTGATAAGGCCAATTTTAACAAATAAGGATGTTTGGTGGTTCCAGAGAAGAAATGTTCACTGAAATCATAAAAGTCTAAATTGAGATGATATAAATTGTTTGAATGAATATACTTAAAAACAAAGCAACAATAATTAGCCAACAAAATGGCTAAAGATTAAAATAGCTTAAGAATGTAAAAGTTATGAAAGGCCAAAATAGGTTAAATTAAAGTAAACAGAATACTAAATAACTGCCTTTTTCTTTTGCAGAAAATTCCTTGAGAAGCTAGTTAACAGTAAAAATCCCTGACACTTCCATGAAAATAATGTTTACTGACCTTTCTCCAGAACAAACATTATGTGCCAACTCTGACAGTGTAGGTTACAAAGATGATTTAAGACATACTTTGCTTCAACACAGTGAATCCTTTTCCTTCCAGTCAAATACTGTAACGTTAGAAATCCAAAATAGTAGCTTTCTCTAATTAGTGTCCTTATTTCCAGTCTCATACCTCTCCATTCCTTGTTCCACATAACTGTCCAAGATATCTTTGTAATGCAAAAATATGGTTTTATCACCTCTAATGTCTCCCCCTAAAGGCTAAGCTCAAATTCAAAAACAGGTCCTAAAGGAGTCTTCATCTTCTGGCCTCTGCCTTCTTTTCCAAACTCATCTCCTTCATTGTGGACTCCTCACACCTTGAACTAGTATCTTTTCTATACACACCAAGGCTATTCCCCATTTCTCTGTCCTATCCTGCGAAAACCTTCTCTGATCTTCTCTACATCTTACAATCATTCACTTTTCTAGGTTGACATAGTACCTGGCACATTCCTCTCTTAGGGCAGCTTACCATAGTGTACTGAAATTATTTCTTTATATGGAGAAATACACACGACAGTATATTCACCAGACTAAATTTATGGAGAACACAAATGTTTACTCTTTTATTAAACATTTACAGGGACCTGCTATCTGTTAGGTACTTTGTTAAGCACTGGGGATTCAAAGATGAATAAGACATGATCTTCAACTTGAAGAAACTTAATGCTAGAATGCAAGTTCAACAAATAAAGAGTTATAACATAGTAAATGTCAAAAGTATTAAAAACAGAGAAGTAAAAAGGGCACAAAGGAGAGAATAATTAGCTCTGCCTGGGATGGTCAGAGAAGTCTTCACAGAGATGATGCGTAAGCTGATTTTCAAGCATAAGTAAAGCTCACCATGGTAACACTGAAGGGGAAGACATTCCATGCAAAAGGAACAGCATCTGCCAAGACATGGACATATGCCAAGAAATGGTGCAATATAATCAGGCAAGAATAAAGAATTTAGTGTGATTAAGCACAAAGTATAACATGGGAATAGATGTAGAATACATTACAGAGATAAGCCATAGAGGTAAAATTTGGATTTTACCAGACAGGCAACAGGGAATCATTGAAAGCTTTACACAGAGGAAATGACGAGATTATATTTGTATTTTAGAATAATCCCTGTTAGCCATGTAGAAGATAAACCAAAGAAAACCTGACTGCAAAAAAGAGATCCAACTATTTTAATAGTTTATTAATAATTTAAGAAAATAATGTCCAGGGCCTATACTAAGGTAATGTATGGGAATAGAATGGAGAGAATAAATAAAGGAGATATTTAGGAGGTAAAATCTATATAATGTGGTTATTATTAGTTCTATAGGTAAAGAAGGAATCTAAGAAACTCCTAAGTTTCTGGTTTTAGCAACTAAATAGACAATGGTGACTTTCACAGAGACAGTGATTGAAGGAGAAGGTTAGGACAATGGGAATGGAGATAACTTTAGACCTGAGTTTGAGGTACCTGTGAGAAACTCAGGTGGAGATGTCCAATAAGCAGGTGGATAAACATCATGGGGGTTCAGGAGAAATGCTGGGACTGGAGAAACAGATTTGGGAAACTATTCAGCAAATAGGTAAAAGCAGAAGCGAAGGGAGAGGATGAGATTACTCAGGGAGCAATGTAAAGTGAGAATGGGGGCCAGAAGACAACTGTAGGGAACACCAATAATTAAATGTGGCCAAAGATAGGAGTTAGCAAATGAAACTGAAAAGAAAGACCAGAGCAGTCAAAGGACATCTAGGAGTATGTGGTAGCACAGAAACAAAGAGACTGGTCGATAGAGTCAGCGATTATGAGAATGTGGTAATATAAAGACTAAAAAATACTCTTTGCTTTTGAAAATTAGGTAATTTGGCACATTATTTCAGTGGAATCTAGAGGGTAGGGAAGGGTAGTGGAATGCGTGACTTGCAGCAAGACTGAGTGGGCAGTAAGAATACTGAAAAGAAAAACAGACTGGTCTTTAAAGATGCCAAGATGTGAAGGGCAGTGATACGAGTATGTATATAGGTTGAGGAAAGCACATAGGGAAAGTTAAAAAAAACCCAAAAATACAGAGGGTAAAAACTGATGGAGTAAGACTTCTGCAAATACCGGAAGAGAAAATATCAAAAGGAAAGGGAGACTGTTGAGCATCAAGCTAAAGAGATATCTATTTCTCTGAGACTGAAAAGGAAACGAAAGTAAATTTATAGGTGTGGGGCTATGAGCTTAGGGAGTTAAAGCCTTATTCATCTCTGTAATTCAGCCCCTACACCACAATGCCTAGCACGTACTGGCAGTTAACATGCTAAATGGTGCGGGAAACCCCATCAAGGCAGTGGATTATTCTATAAATCATTTTCTTTTGATTAGACAATGTAAGCCCTATCTTTAGGCCTCCTGTGGAAAGTACATAATTTTCAGGGAGATAATAAAAGTTTAGTTATGTCAGGGTCCAACAGAATAAGTTGGTGGCATGAGCATAAGTTATCCCGTGGGCCACTGTCAGCTGGGGATGAATTTGAGCCTGGCATAGATGGGTATTTAAGACACGTGGATGATTCTTTCTGTGCCTAGTCTTCCATAAAATTCTGCCCTTTGCATCTTACCTCATTTCAGTTTTCTTTCTTAATGTAGTCTCTGAGTTCCTAACCCAATTTGATTGTTGCTTGCTGTCTCTACTTGGGGGGTCTGATTTTTGAGCCTTGATTAAGGTACCTTCACTTTTAAACTTAGTTTTGTACATTCTTAAAAGTTCAGCCACTCTGATAAATTGTTTAAAATTAGTTTCATTTTGATAGTCTACCTCCAAACCCAAATTCCAAAATCTGATGATTTTTAAGGTGGATGTAGACAGCAGACTACTTTTTTTTTTTTTTCCAGACAGAGTGCAGAGGTGTCATCATAGCTCACTGCAACCTCAAACTCCTGGCCTTAAGTGATCCTCCTGCCACAGCCTCCCGAGTAGCTAGGTACTACATGCATTGTGCCACCATGCCTGGCCAATTTTTCCATTTTTTGTGGAGATGGGGTCCTGCTCTTGCTCAGGCTGGTCTTGAACCCCTGAGCTCAAGCAATCCTCCTGCCTCCCTCAGAAGGTTTTAAAGTTGAATTAGTTGATAACATCTAAAACCCAAGAGATATTACGTAAAAATCCAGTGTTCTATCTTCTCTTGAAAAACCTGGAACATCTGCTAACAGCAACCACATATTCCTTCACGGTAACAATCAGGTGGAGCTAAATAAGCAGCAACATTCTCCTTATAGTCCTCCATAGTCCCCCTTTCCTGCCCTACCCCAACCCACTGTCTCCCCAACAATGAGCTAAGTGTCAGTTTTCATTTATCATCTCACATCCAGTCTACTTGACTTACTTTTATTACCAGCCTAGCTGCTATAGGCATTTGAGTCTGTGACCCTTGCATAAGAAAGTAAATAATACGAGGGCAGAAACTTTGTTTATCTTGTATACCTCTATAATCCCAGAGTCTAGCTCAAAAAATATTTGTTGAATGAATGAATTTTTATTCCAGAAATTAAACTTATATCGGAGGGAAAAACAGATGCTTATATATAGAATTGTTGAAGGTCAAATTTAAAAAAATATTTTCCTGGCTCACACCTATAATCCTAGCACTCTGGGAGGCCTAGGAAGGAGGATCACTTGCATTCAGGAGTTAGAGAATAGCCTGAGCAAGAGTGAGATCCCCGATCTACCAAAAATAGAAAAAATTAGCTGGGCATGGTGGTGCATGCCTGTAGTCCCAGCTACTCGGGAGGCTGAGGTAGGAGGATCACTTGAGCCTGGGAGTTTGAGTTTGCAGTGAGCTATGATAATGTCACTTACACTCCAGCGTGGATGACAGAGCGAGAACTTGTCTCAAAAAAAAAAAAAAAAAAAAAAAAAGCCAGGTGTAGTGGTGCACGCCTGTAGTGCCAGCTACTTAGGAGGTTGAGGAAGGTAGATCGCTTGAGCTCAGGAGTTTGAGGTTGCAGTGGGCTATGATAATGCCAGTATACTCTAGCCCAGATGCCAGAAAGAGACTTGTTGCCCCCCAAAAAAAGAAAAAAAAATTATTTTGCTAATGTAGGCTGGCTTTGGGCTCAAAGTTAGGACTATGAAATTTCAAATATTGGGTCTAAGGGGAACAAGCAAACCATTTCAGATGAAAAAAAATTAACAAACTTCATTTACAAATGCATATCCATATTTGCTATGACATGCACTCATCAGTAAGGTGATTATATTTAGATATATATTACATATATGATTACTGAAAAAGTAAACTTTATTTTCCCCTTTTTAAAACTTTTAAAATGGTATTATACAAGAAATACATATTCATTGTAGAAAAATTATAATATAGAGAACTAAAATAGAGTCATCAGTAATCTCACTACTCAGAGGAAACAATGGATAATATTTTGCTATATATTTTGACAAACCTTTTAAAATGAATATACATATGTATGGTTTAGATTTATGTATTTATTTACATATATAATTACACTTTAAAAAACAGCTCATTTCTGATTTCAGAAAAATCAATTCAATTTAGCCAATATTTACAAATAACTATATATAAGGCACTATGCTAACCACTTAATTCCAAGATGCTAAACCAATCTTTTCTCAAAGTCATGAAAGAAGTAAATTGTCTAAAAGAACAGATGCCAACTAAACTAGTCTATAATAATAGCTGATGATAATTATTATGAGAGGACTCAAATTTGGGCTCCGACCCTAAGCAACTGCATGGCCTTGGACAAGTTACTGAAAGGCTCTCAAGTACCAGGTTACTGCATTTATAAAACTGAACTAATATTTACCTTAGAGCATCTTTATGAGAATTAAATGAGATTATGCATAGAATGTCAGATATATGATACTCTCAATTCATAATAGCTATGTTTATTATCATCATTATGATAGTCAGAACTTAACAAAACCCTAAGACAGAATTAAAGTTTAAGAATACAATTGACTTAAGATTTTGAAAAAGAGAGTGAACTTTTCCATCTCCAAATTAACTGTATCACAAAACTGGGCTACTTTTAAAAAGTGGAATATAAAATATGCTCAGATGGGATTTTATACTAGTACATTTGTAAAGTAGGAAAAGAAGAAAGAAGTAGATGAGAATATCTGAATAATTTAGTCAAATTTCCTTGTTTGTAGAACTTGCCTTTTGCAGAGTAAACAATCCATGCAATTTTAGAAAATACTTTCAGTTGTTGGATCTATCACAGTAGACAATCACTTTGTATATACTTACAGAGTAGTATTTATTATTATAAAATGTATTATTATAAGACATTGCAGTATAGGTATTTTTAAATTTCTCTTTACCACTATTTTACCCTCATCTCAAGCATATTATGCATTTTTACTTCTAATTCCAAGAGGAATTAAATAGAGGAACTAACCCAGGCTTGTGCCTCATTATTAAAACAGTAGCTCCTGAGTTACTAAAGCAGAGGTTTCACAATGGCTCCAGGTCCAGCCCCATCAAGCCTAGTCTAGGTTAAGGATACAAAGGAAAGAATACAAAGGAAATATTTAAATGTGAGTGTCTTTGGCAATATATCTATTTTTGTATGTCTAAATGAAGTATATAAAAATGCTTTTAAATTATTAATTTTTATTATCTCCTCAGCTCCTCTAATAGACAGTAAGCTCTGGAAAGAGTGGAATGAAATGTCCATTACTAACTAAATTTCTACAATTCCCTCTGAAAGGTAAAAAGCAGAGGGCAAAGAGAGTTTAACCTACCTCTCTCTTTGCAAAGAACAAAAAGGAATTCAGCAGCAATTTGCTTGACTCCAAGGTCAACATGTGTCATGAGGCGCACCAGCTTATTTCTCACAGTTGAGCCAACTTCAGGTCGATTTGTCACATCCCTCAATGGTGGTAAAACCTGATGGCACAAATGCAAAAACCATCATCAATTGAGGGTACTACAGTAAGTGAGGATGGTACAATGCAACTGGCCAGTTTTGTAATGTCTATTCGGATTAGTTTTGTAAGAGTAGAAAAAAATTCTTTTTTAATAAATAAAGGTTAGCTTTCAAATAAAATAAAACAAAACCAGACAACGACAAAAAAAACAGACCTATAATAGTTTCATGCCTGTAATGAGGTTTCATTTGAACAGAAACATCTCTTCACTGTACCACCATGCTATACTCAAATGCATTTCTGAGTTTTCATTCATCTCAGTACCTGGAATGCCTCGATTTGCCTCTATCGAATATGTTTTAAATTCTGGGTCAAATTTGTCTTTCTTCCACGAAGACTTCCTTAATACTGAGTCATATTGTTTTTGCCTTAAGTCCTGTAGCCTTTTCCGTATAGGTTGAGTATTCCTTATCCAAAATGCCTGGGACCAGAAGTGCTTTGGATTTCAGATTTTTTTTTTTATTTTGGAAATAATTGCATTATATATATTTACCAGTTGAGCATCCCTAATCCAAGAATCTGAAATTTGAAATGCTCCAAAATGAGCATTTCCGTTGAGTGTCATGTCAGTGCTCAAAAAGTTTCAGATTCTGGATCATTTTGATTTCAGATTTTTGTATTAGGGATACTCAACCTGTATTTACTAAAAAAAAAAAAAAAAAGTCTGTACTGATGTTTTTCTAGTTGTTTAATTTTATAATAAAAAGTGTATTAATTATTGATCACTTTGTATGTGCTATTTGCTATAATAGATGGTTTATATACTTTATTCATAATCATCACAATAACCCTGCAAAGGAGGTTGTAACATCACCCTTGATCCCTGTTTCAGACTGATCCTCAGAGGGCTTGTGGAACTTGCTTAGTTTGTCTGTTCATATGATCACTCACCCACCCAGACACCTTGCTCCTGGTTCTCCTATGTCACTGGTTGCTTCATCTCAATCCCTTTTGTGAATTCTCTTTTTTCTTTCTAGCTTGTAAATGTTGGGATATTCAAGGATTGAGATCTTGCGCAACTTTTCTTCATTATTTTCTCTCACTCTATTTGTGATCTCATCTAGTTTTATGACTTTTTACAGTCTCTGCAACCTGATGACTCCCTAAATTATATCTCTATGTTGATTTTTTCTCTGACCTCCAGACTTTAAAAAAAAAAAAAATCACTGAAAAGAAATGTACTGTAGGATTTTACAAATGTATTACAGGATTTTAAGCTATGGAAAGTGTAGCTTAAAATAATGCCAGAAATTATATTAAGATGTACTCACTTTCGTTCTTTTGGATTATGATTATTAACTATGATTGTGATTATTACTTATCTAGAGAATATTCAACATAGTATTAAGTATGCTGCCATCACCTTAATTATAGTCTGATTACAGAGCAAATTAAAGTGTCATGAAGCCATCCTGCTAATCCTCAGGCTAGTACTTCTCAGACTGCAATGCACATTCCAAATACCTGTGGTTCTTGTTAAAATGCAGATTCTGATTCAGTAAGTCTTAGTAGGACCCATGATTCTGCATATTTTAAATCCTCTTAAATTTGCAAGTATACAATACAGTATTGTTACCTATAGGTACAAAGTTGTACGGCAGATCTCTAGAACTTAGTCATTTTATATAACTGAAATTTTATACCCATTGAATAGTAATTCCCCATCCTCCCTCCAGCCCCTGGTAAATGCTATTCTATTCTATGCTTCTGACCTTCAGACTTTTACAGATCTCTCAAATTTAGCATGTCCTAAACAGGACTCTTAATGTTCCCACCAAACCTGCTCTTCCTGTAGTTTTCCATCTCATTAAATGGTAAGTCCATTCTTCCAACTGCTTTAGTGCAAAAACCTTGGAAATATCCTTGACTCCTTTCTTTTGTACCCCACATCCATCGATCAGCAAATTATGTCAGCTCTAGCTTTGTAATATGCCCATAATCCAACCACTTCTTATCACCTCCCCCAGTATTACCAAGTCCAAGCTACTAATATTTCTTATCTGGACTAATACCACAGCCTCTTAAGTGGTCCCTGCTTCCATCCTGGTCACTATTTACTCTCTACGCAGCAGCTAGGATGGTCCTTTGAAAGTCAGATCCTGTCACTCCTCTCCTCAAAATCCTCCAGTTCCCATGGCTTCTTATCTCACACAGAGTAAAAGGCAAGGTCCTTACAACAACTCCCTTACAGCTGCAGTTCCCAACCCCCAGGCCATGGACCAGTATCAGTCCATGGCCTGTTAGGAACTGGGCCACACAGCAGGAAGTAAGCAGCCAGCAAAGCTTCATCTGTGTTTACAGCCGCTCCCCATGGCTCACATCACCACCTGAGCTCTGCCTCCTGTCAGATCAGCCAGGGCATTAGATTCTCATAGGAGCTCGAACCCTACTGTAAACTGTGCGTGTAAGGGATCTAGGTTTGGGCTCCTTATGACAATCTAATGCCTAATGATGTGTGGTGGAGCTGAGGTGGTGATGCCAGTGCTGGAGAGTGGCTGCAAATACAGATTATCATTAGCAGAGAGGTTTGCAATAAATGTAATGTGCATGAATCATCATACCAAAACCAAGCTGCACTCTCCCACCCCCTACCCCATCCGTGGAAAAATTATCTTCCATAAAACCATCCCTGGTACTAAAAACACTGGGGACTGATGCCTTATAGGGTTCCACATAATCTGTCTTTCTGCTACTTCTCTGACTTCATTTCTACTATTTTCCTTGCTTATGCTGTTCCAGCCACACAGACCTCCATGGAATTTCCTAAACATGCCAAGCAGTTTCCTGCCTCAGGTCTTTTGCATTTGCTTTTTTCTCTACCCAGAAACTCTTTTTCTAGAAACTTGCATGGCTCTCTCCCTTACTTCCTTCAGTCTCTATTCAAATGTCACTTACAGGAGACATTCCCTAAGTACCCTGTATCACTAACCTTTAGCATTCTCTTTTTTACCATCCTAACATATCCTTACTCTGCTATAATCTTCATCATAGTCCTTATCACTACCTGACACAGTATATATTTATATGTTTACTGTCTGCCTCCTTCCACAAAAGTCAGTTCCACTGGGGCAGGAATTTCTCTGTTTTGTTTACTGCTCTCTTCCCAGTGTCTGGCATATTATAGATGTTCACTAAATATTCACTGATTGAAGGAAAAGTGAATTAATTCAAGTAACTTTTACTAAGTGCCTTCTATAAGCTGGGTACTGTGTCAGGAAATGAGTATAGATACAAAGTCAAATAATAATTTATTGTACACCTATTACATTCCAGACACTTTATATATGTATTATTTTATTTAATTCATTCAACTGATTTCCTTCCTTCCCTCTCTCTTTTTCTATATTGAATGCCAACCATGTAACAGGAGGTATTGGAGGCACTGGAGATATAGCAACAGATAAAAATGGAAACTAAATCTCAGAAAATGGAGTCATCTAGCCAAAGTGTTTACAGAATCCACATTTCAGTATCTCTGGCTGGGTAGAGCACAATGCTAGGCACAAAGCAATTGCACAATAAATCCTTATTATTTGTCTGAGCCAATCATACTGAGTTTATTTTCCATTTCTAGGAGAATGAGACATGTAACAAGTAATTTCATGTATTATTTGTCTATAGTACCCAGGGTATAGAATCTATTAACAAAGGTTATTATGTAAAAATTTTGTTAGCTGTTTCAGGTTCCTTAAAATAAGTTTTTAATCGAATTTTGGTGTTATTGTTATATACCACTCCCTGACAAACTGCATATGTAGATCCTCCCAAATATGACCCTCCAACATTTTTTTATAAAAATTGTCCAGTCTCTCTTTCAAATGCACCAAATAGTCATTGCTTCTATAAGCCTCTCCAGACTAATATAACCTGGGTCAGTAATTTCTATCATTTGTTTTCTTTTCTATCTGCTCAAATACAGAATACATAAGACCAATTCACTACAGGGCACAATACTCGAATAACCATGGTTCCATTTACACTAGTACCAAAGTTAATCATCTGTTACTTTAAGTACTGCCTTTCTTGATCATCACGGTCTACAGTGTGCATCCACCTCAGAAGAAAAGTTGACTTCTGTATTATGCCTTGTATCTTTAGTTATCTTTTTATCTGTCATGTTTCTTCTCCTTACCTATACTGCAGTGTTTCTTGAAGACAGACAGTGGGTCTCATAATCTTTTGTATCTGCACAATTCGTGGCCCAAGGCTCTCATATAAAGAACATGTTTAATGAATAAGTTTTTTGGCTGTCCTGGTTAGAGATAGCAAAATCTAAACAGTTTAGTTGAATCTGGATCCCCTATGTTACACAGTATTTTCATTTATTATTCTTTACCAAGTCCTCCTAGTCAAGGGAGAATGTCTTAAAATAATCAAATGTGAAAATGGCCTTAATTAATTAATTAATCTTGCTTAAATGATTACTCATGCTTTTATGGTATCTCTCTTTTCTTTCAATAGACGTAAATCCTCAAAGATAAAAGTCCCTACTTTCTAATCTCTCCTTATTAGCACTATTGGTGTATTATATACATAGTAAGGTACTTACTAAATCTTGATCATAAATATAAAGGGGAAAAATGGACTTGGTTCATTTATTTGGGGAAATTCTATATAGTAATAAATGAACAATGGGGTGAATGGTGGTATCAATGTGTCGAAGTGGTGGAAAAAGTGGGAAGAAATAGATTAGGGGGATGGAAATCAAGATATTAGTTTGAAGTATGTTAAACTTAAGATACCTTAAATTTAACTACACATCCAAGGGAAAGAGATGAGTAGGCAGTTCATTACATAAGTCAGGTGCGTGGGTGACAGGCCAGGCCTAGAGATACAAATTTGAGAGTCATCAGAATATAGATGGTTTTCAAAACTACGACTCCTGAATGATATCACCAGAGAGTGGAGACGGAGACCAACTATGCCTTGGGGCACTCAAACATTTATGGTTCAGAAAGAGAAAGAAAATCAACCAAGAAAAAGTGCTCTATTGTGTCCTAGAAACCATGTGAAGAAAGTATTTCAAGGAGTAGGGAATACTTACTTCAAATGCTATTTGAGGAATTAAAAAAAGAAGATGTGAGAATGATTAGCTTTGGCAATATAGAGTTGGTAACTTTGATAAACACCTTTGCAGTGGGGTGGAAAGCATGAATGCCTAATTATAAGGGGTTCAGGGGGGACTTCAAGATGAGAAAGGGCCAGGCACAGTGGCTCACACCTATAATCCTGGCACTTTGGGAGGCCAAGGTGGGAGAATTGTTTGAGGCCAGGAATTTGAGACCAGCCTGGCAATGTGGTAGGACCTCGTCTTTACAAAATATAAAGAAAGTTAGCTGAGCATGACGGTGCGTGCCTGTAGTCCCAGCTACTCAGGAGACTGAGATGGGAGAATCACTTAAGCACTGGCATTCAAGGCTGTTGTGAGCTATGATTGTGCCACTGCATTCCAGCCTGGGCGACAGAGTGAGATGCTGTCTCTTTAAAAAAATAAAAAGTAAAAAGAATAGAATGACTATAGAAAATTCTTCTGAGGAACACTGCATGAAGAGGAGCAGAGAAATGGAAGGCAGCTTGAGAAATGGGATTAAGGTAAAGTTTTATTTTTTTTTAAGATGGAAGATGTGTTTGGGTGCTGACAGAAATGATCCAGTACATTAAAAAGGATGATTAGCAACAAATACTCATATGTACCCCATAGATATGTAAAAATATTAGGTGTCAATAAAAAATACTAAAGTGATTAATATTAGAAGAGAAAGGGGAAATAAAGCTGGGCAAAGTTCATGAGCAGGTGAGAGGAAAAGCGATCCAGGACAAAGGCTGGCCATAGACACAAGAAGGATAATTCATCCATGTGATAGAGGGGGACATAAAGGACATGGCAGTACAGATGCGGACGGCGGCTGTAGCGGTGGAAAGATAAAAAGGTTTTTCTTGATTTCTTGATGAAATAGAAAATAAGGTCAACAAATAGGAATGAGAAGAGGGGAGTAAGCACTGGAAGTCTGAAGAAAAAGGAGTTATACAACAGTCATCTGGGAATGTACTAGGGAACCACTTGGGGTTGGTGGTCTTTAATTTAATGTAAACTAGTCAGTATGGTTGTGTTAATTTCTCTTACCATGTTCTAGTGCCCAGTGGAGGCCCAGCGTAGGCAGAAGGCTGGATTTAACAACTTTGTGGGCTTCTGCCACATGAGTATGACTGAGGGAGAGCATGAGGTGCTAAAGATGCAATTATAATAATGAACCACAGGTGGGATCCAGCCCAGGTAAGGAGAGAAGACAAGACAGTGAAAAGAATAGTGAAAAAAATGATAGACTAGCAATCCTCATGAAGATGAAAGAATGTCGGATTGAGGGTACTAGAGAAGGTGCTTGAAATTGTGATTTTAGAGGTCAGTTTTGGTTACCGTTATTGTCAAAGTCTTAGAGTTTAAGATATAATCTAAAAGTTTAAAAATCATCTCAGATTTTTTTTCTTTCTTTCTCAACCCATGTCCCAATCTATCAGCAAGTTCTGTGAGCTCTACTTTTAAAACATATCCCAAAGTATCAACTTTACCCACTACCATCCTCCTTCAAGCCTTCATCATCATTTCTCTTCTGGGCTAGTCTCCTCACATCCACTTGTGGTCCATTATAATCTATCCTACAAATAGTAGCCAGAGTACCTTTAAATATAAATGTGGTCACATCACTTCCCTTTGAAAACTCTCCCGTGTCTTCTCATCTTACTTAGGAGAGAATCAAAAGTCCTATACAACCTCATGTATCTGGCTCCTGTTACCTCTCTTACTTCATCTACTGCTCTCCCCCTTGTGTATTGCTGCTCTGTCATAATGGCCTTCTTGCTTTTCCTTTTTTAATATATATATATATATATACACATACATATATATATATTTTTTTAAGTTTTAGAATATTACGGGAGTACAAATGTTTAGGTTACAGATATTGCCTTTGCCCCACCTGAGTCAGAGCTATAGGCATGTCCATCCCCCAGACAGTAGGCACCACACCCATTAGGTGCAAATATACCCATCCCCACCTCCCCCCACCACCCAATGAATGTTACTACCGTATGTGCACATAAGTGTTGATCAATTAATACCAATTTGATGGTGAGTACATGTGGTGCTTGTTTTTCATAATTGTGATACTTCACTTAGTAGAATGGGCTCCAGCTCTATCCAGGATAATACAAGAGGTGCTAGATCACTGTTGTTTTTTGTGGCTGAGTAGAACTCCATGGTATACATATACCGCATTTTATTAATCCATTCATGTATTGATGGGCAGTTAGGTTGTTTCCACATCTTTGCAACTGTGAATTGTGCTGCTATAAACATTCAAGTGCAGATGTTTTTTTTATAGAATGTCTTTTTTTCCTTTGGGTACATGCCCAGGAAAGGGACTGCTGGATCGAATGGTAGTTCTACTTGTAACTCTTTGAGGTACCTCCATATTACTTTCCAGAGAGGTTGTACTAGTTTGCAGTCCCACCAGCAGTGTATGAGTGTTCCTATCTCTCTGCATCCATGCCAGCATTTGTTGTTTTGGGACTTTTTGATAAAAGCTTCTTGTTTTTTCTTAAGCACACCAAAGCATCTTCTCATCTCAGGGATTTTGAACTTGTCCTCTCTGGTATATTCCTCTTCCAAATATTCTCAGAGAGACTCTTCTTACTTCTCTAGCTTCCTGTTCAAACATCGTCTCCTCAGAGAGGCTCTCCTTTATCCCCTTTAAGTCTTTCCTTTTTCTTCCTCTGCTTTACCTTTCTTCAGAACACTATCACTACCTGTCATTATATATTTGTTTATTTTTGTCTCCCCTCTATAAGGTAAACCTCCACAAGGGCAAAGACTTTCTCTGTGGTTCAATGTTCAGAACACAGCCCACAGTAGATCTTAATAAACATTTGTTGAATAAAGGAATGAATGACTCAAAAAATACATAATCATTCATTTCTTGGTTAGGAAAATTTCAAAGATTAAAACTTAACTTTTCTGAGTTTCTGATTTTCTGAAAGAAAACCATTATGAGAAAGAAAATTCAATCCATTAATTCTATGTTATTAGAATAAAAAACCACACAAGATTAACTCTGAGATGTAATATGCATAAACAGTTACCTGATCTTTGAGAAATTTTCTGATGTTTCGATGGGCTCGGGAACATTCTGTTAATAAGCTGAGAACTGGTGTTAGACCTTCTCTATAGCTGCTTCCCTGTAAAGAAAACCATACATGCTATATTAGTTTAGTTTCTGAAATTATTATTTTCCTCCACATAACTGAGCATATTAATACCTTTTTTGAGGGGGGGAGGCATATTACAAAAGCTTATAAAGTATTTTAAAAATTATTTCCCCAGTAATATTTCCATTTTATCAGTTATCTTCATGCTTACTAATGCTTATTTTTGTCCTTCCTGGACTTTCTTACATTTTCTAAGGTTCCCACTGACTTAGCCAATGGGCTTAAATGAGGCAAAGATTTGGTGATCCATGTATACTACCTTTAATATAGTTATCTGACAAAGTGACTGACAGACCAGAGAAAATAAACAGCTTACAACAAATGGAAAATTGAAAATATCTTTTTTTGGGGGGAAGATGTCTTTTAGGTATTATAAAAAGTATCAAGTTTTGGGGGAGATAATTTTTACTTCTAGGATTTCAAAATACCTACATGGAACAGTAATTAATTTTCCTTTGCTGTCAGGCACTTGTCACAATTTTGGTGTTGCATGCACACAATTTTCAGCATTAAACAAATAAATTCACCGGGTTTCAGCAATTTATCATATATTGTAATAAAATGCTTCCCAAAGTATAATTATGCAACATGTCAGCTATAAAAAAAGGCTTAGATTTAAAAATCATGCTCAGTGGTATGTGTTTGCATGTATGGCACATTTACATTCTTTGAAAGCATCTTCCCAAGGCTTCCATTTTATCAGCCTTACCTTGTCTATTCTCTTCTCCATAAAATTGAGTAAAACATGAATGGCCTCCATATTCATACCATTGTATACCATGGTATTGTTTTGCAAAACTGTTTCTTTTTCAGCTGATTTATCACTGGGCAGTTCATCTAGAGTTGTTGCCTCTTGGGCTGTTTCTTCATGGGTTAATGGACAAATTAAAACATCCAAACAAGAGACTGGAACATTGCTTAAAAGGTTGACTGCATTGCTGAAAAGCAATTTAAAGATACAATATTTTAATTTGATTGAATAGTCCTTTAAAATGCAAACATAATAAGAAGTTCAGAAGTGACTTTTAGGATTCAATTAAAATTTTTCTTTTTCAAAATGAGCCATTAATATTACTTGGTATTTTCTAAGAGAAAATAAAGAATTGCTTCAAATAACACATATGACAAATTATAAAAACAGATATTAAACGGACAGACATAATCACATGATGTCATGTCACTTTCTGAAATGCTAAAATAGGAATTAGTGAGCTTTAATGCTAGCTCTTTAATTTTATTATGACAACAATGTTAGTTTTGCATTTTTTTCCCCTGGGGTCTTAAATCCTTTTGTGGATCCACTGGTGTTTTATTATTCCTTAGATTACAACATAAAGCATTTGAGAAGCACTGCATATAAGCAGCTTATCACAGAGGCAACAACATTAAAAACCAAATATTGTAGGATTAAGTTTTGCTTTTTCTAGATGTAGAAAATACAATTTTGAGTCATCCCGTTTTTTAAAGACATTTGCAGGAAAAGGGAAATGGAGCTCTTTTTCTCCCTATCATTAAATCTTTTAAAATGAAGTCAACATAGCTATTTCTAATCTCTATCTCCTAGGCCTTTCTACTATGTATTAATGAACACATAAGCCTGGTATGCACACCAGTAGGGGGAACCCAAACCTTGTATTTTTGGCATACCCTAAAAACCTTGTTCTGTTGTTCTCTGTACAAAAGATTAAAATGACACTAACAATTTAAAAATTAGACATGTTCTCGATGAAAATATTTTCCTCCATGCATTATTTCATATTCTTTCATCTAAAAGAAGAGGTAGTGTTCCATGCTAACTGGATCGTATACACTTGTGCCTCAGAACTTCCTGATAAACAACAATGGAAAGACAGGCATTGCATTTCCTAGTGACAGAGAAGCAAATCTAAAAATAACCACATCCTAACTAAAAATAAACTCTTACAAATGCAATTTAAAAGTCTAACCACTTGGAAACCAAATTCAGGGCTTAATTCATCTAATGCTATCTTAATTTAGGCCACAGTAGTTCCTTTTAATTTAGATTATAGTGACACTCTAAAAAACAAAGCAAAAGAAACAGAAAAACAAAAAATAAAATACAAAGATTTTTCTCTCCTTTAACCTGAAGTGTGGCTCCATTTGCCCAAGAGTGAATATTTCCTTTCTTTCTTTTTATATTATTGAAAAATAAAAATTGCTAAGAATCAATTTAAAAGTTAGACAATGAAGAACAATGAGTGGTAACATATAGGGCATCAAAAAATATGAACCAAGAGCAAAAAATAACAAGTCGTATGAATAAATATTTCCTAGTACAATAAAAGTTATTTGGTTGTCTTCGCTAAAACAAGATAACTACTGTTAAACCAACTCTCAAAAGTGGATGAAATACAATGCTTTTCCCACAAGCTTTCTGTTTAAAAATTTTGCAAACATCTGTAGCTTCTTATCTATAGTTCAAAATGTTTCGCTTCTGACTTAAGCATTTGGAAATTGTTAAAGATCATGTTTCATTGGGGATAAAAGAGGAAAAAAAAAGAATTACTTTAGAATTACTTTCTAAAACTGTACAAGCCGTTCTAAAATGTTAGAATATTTTCCTAAACATAAGGGAAGTCCATTAATAGTATGATTCTCTGAATCTACCACAGAGATGAGACTAAAAAGTTTAAGATGGGTCATTTCATTACAAAGGAATGTTTCCCCTTCACACTCATTTAATGTAAGCAATTTCCAGGAATTCAGTAAATTTAAGAAACTAAATGCAGAGTTTGATTCAACAAATATTTGGAGGTTTTAGGCTTTTCAAGAAAAGTTCCCATTTTCTCATTTCTTATTAAACAACTGGGCTCCCAAACAACCACAAAATTAATTTTCTGGCTCAGTGTGTTTGAACTATTCTTTTTAAGTAAGGAAGGCCAGCTTTTTGAGCTCTGTCACTTCTCTGACAGTTTTATTTGTGGTAGAAGAGTGTATGAAATTCTCCAGCTACCAGGAAGTCAGTGACTATGCACAGATCTGCACAATGGTGTTTGCATTCCTACTCCAGGGGGTAGAAATACTGTGTATATTACTCTCCCCTTTTCAGCTTCCTAGAGATCATTAATCACTGGGACATGACATCCTCCTACTCATGCTCCCAGCCCCCTCCTGATATGCAGATTCAAAAGCAAGGCCTATTTAGAGCTCCTTTAATGCCCTGATTAAAGCCTTGTTAGTTGTACAAGAGGGAAGGCAATCTTAAATATAATCCTCTATAAACTGCTGGACTAAACATAATTTAATATCAAATGACACTGACGAGCATGATAATGGGACATGCAGATCTACAGCTGTTAACAAATCTTCCTGGTCAAATGTGTCTTCTTTATATTTGGAGCTCACGTATATTTTTTTCAAGATTAGAAAGTATATTTAAATGAACCTTAAGATCTCCAAAAGACTTTCCTTCTGCCCTCTTTGCATATTTTTTAAAATATGTTTTCTTTTGTGGTAAGAGCACTAATATAAGTTCTACCCCCTTAGCAAATTTTAAGTATACAATATAGTATTGCTAACTATAGACTCTATGTTGATCCTGTATCCTTTGACCAACACCTCCCCAATTGCCCCTCCCTCCAGCCCCAGATAATCACTCTTCTACTATCTGGTTCTATGGGATTCACTATTTTAGATTCTTCATGCATGGCTGGGCATGGTGGCTCATGCCTGTAATCCTAGCACTTCAGGAGGCCAAAGAGGATCACTTGAAGCCAGGAGGTCGAGACCAGCCTGGGCAACATAGTGAAACCCTGTCTCAACAAAAAATAATTAGCCGGGCATAGTGGTATGTGCCTATAGTCCTAGCTATTCAGGAGGCTGAGACAGGAGGACCACTTGAGCCCAGGAGTTTGAGACTACAGTGAGCTATAATTGTGCCACGCACTCCAGCCTGGGCAAAAGAGTGAAATCCCATTTCCAAAAAAAAAAAAAAAAAAAAATTTCCTCATAAAAGTGGGATCATATACTATTTATCCCTCTGTGTCTATTTTCTTTCACTTATCACAGTGTCTTCCAGATCCATCCATGTTGTCAGGAAATCCAAGTGGCAGGATTTCCTTCTTTTTAAAGGATGAATAGTATTCTATTCTGTGTGTGTGTACCATATTTTCTTTATCCATTCAATCACTGATAGACATTTAGGTGGTTTCTATCTTTTGGCTATTGTGAATAGTGCTATAATGAACATGGGAGTACAGATAGCTCTTCAAGATAGTGATTTTATTTCTTTTGGCTATACATCCAGAAGTGGAATTGCAGGATCAAATGGTAATCCTATTTTTTCTTTTGAAGAAAGCTCCATACTGTTTCCCATAATAGGTGAACTAATTATTTACATTCCCATCAACAGTATATAAAGATTCCCTTTCTCCACATCATCACCAACACTTGTTATCTTTTTTTTATAACAGCCATTCTAACATGTGTAAAGTGACATCTTTTTTTTTTTTTTTTGAGACAGAGTCTTGTGTTGTCACCTGGGCTAAAGTGCCATGGCGTAAGCCTACCTCACAGCAACCTCAAACTCCTGGGCCCAAGCGATCCTCCTGCCTCAGACTCCTGAGTAGCTGGGACTACAGGCGCACACCACTACACCTGGCAGGATCTCGCTCTTCCTCAGGCTGGTCTCAAACTCCTGACCTCAAACAATCCTCCCACCTCGGCCTCCCAGAGTGCTAGGATTACAGGTGTAAGCCATTACAGGTGTGGGTCTGGCCTGAAGTGACATCTTATTGTGGTTTTGATTTGTATTTCTCTGATGATTAGTGATGTTTAACACTTCTGTATACACCTTTTGTCCACCTGTATGTCTTCATTGGAGAAAATGTCTATTCAGGTCCTTTGCCTATTTTTCAATCAGTTAGATTTTTTTTTTTTTTTTGCTATTAAGAGTTCCTTACATATTTTGGATATTAATTCCTTACCAGATATGTGGTTTTGAAAATATTTTCTCCCATTCCATGGGTTGCCTTTTCATTTTGTTGACTGTCTTCTTTGCTGTGCAAAAGTGTTTTAGTTTGATGCAATCCTACCTGTCTTTGTTTTTGTTGCTTGTACTTTTAGTATCAACCCCAAGAAATTACTGCCAAGACCAACATCTACGAGCTTTTTCTGAGTTTTCTTCTAAGAGTTCTACTGTTTCAGGTTTTACATTCAAGTCTTTAATCCATTTTGAATTGATTTTTATGTATGACGTGAGATAAGGGTTCAATTTCATTCTTTTACATGTGGAAATCCAGTTTTCCAACACCATTTACTGTGGAGACTATTCTTTCCCCATTGTGTATTCTTGGCACCCTTGTTGAGGATCAGTTGAACGTATATCCATGGGCTTATTTCCGGGCTCTCTCTTCTGTCCCACTGGTCTATATGTCTTTTTTATGCCAATATCATGCTGTTATTATTATTAGAGCATTCTAGTATATTAAGAAATCAGGTGGTATGATATCTCTAACTTTGTTCTTCTTGTTCAAAACTGCTTTGGCTATTCAGGGTCTTTTATGGTCCCACTCCTCCCTGAAAGAAAGGAAGCAAGGAAGGAAGGAAGAAATGAAGGAAAGGAGGGCAGGAGGTAGGAATGGAAGGAGATTTTTCGAGGTAATGGAAAGTTCACAGCCTTGATTACAGTGATGTCTCACAGGCATATACTTGAAATTCCAAATTCATCAAGTTGCATAATTTAACTATGTACGGCTTTCTGCAGATCAATCATTTCTCAAGGTGTTAGAATATTAAATTAATCTATCAGATCTATAGTATTATGATATCAAAAAGAGAGTAGTATTAAACCTGAAACTACCTGAAATGACTCAGGCAATGGAAAAAAAGATCACCAAAAGATTTTCAGGTATAAATAAATACTGAAGTTTAATTTTATCTAACTCAATGCAGTAATTATTTAATATGTAAATAAAATAGAGAAAAATTCCTGCCCTCAGGGACTTATTTTCTAGCATGGGGAGAATAGTCAATAAAAAGTAAAAAAAAAATAATAATAATAATATGCTATAAGATGGTAAGTGTGCTGGGAGGAAAAATCCAGGAAGTTAAGACAGGACATATGGGTTATAATTTTAAATAGGATGGTTAGGGCAGGCCTTATGGAGATAAGCCCTTTAAATAATGACTTAAAGGGATTAGGGAATAAATGATGTGAATATCTGAGGAAAGAGCATTTCAGCAAAAAGAAAAAGAACAAAGGCTCTAGGGCAGGAGCCCTGGTATGTTTGAAGGACAACAAAAAGTTGGTGTGGCTGAACACCATACACAAGAGGAGCAGGATGTGAGATCAGACAGATAATGGGGGTGGGGCAGATTGGTCTGATAGGCTACTATAACTAGTTTTTATGCTAAGTGGAAATGGGGAACCCTTCACTGTAGGGTTTTGCATGGTGATATACTCAAACTTAGTTAAAAGGGTCACTGTGGCTACTGGATTTAGAACAGTCAATAGGATATCAAAGGTAAAGGAGAACAATTTGGATATTGCTATAATAATTCAGGTGAGTGAACAGGCTGAAGAGGTTCACTAGATACATTCTGAAGGATTTCCTGACGGGCTGGTGTGGAGTGTGAGAGAGTCCAAAGTTTTAGCCTTAGTATCTGGAATGCTGGAGTTGCCATTAACTGAACAATGGGAATGCTGTAAGAGAAGCAGCTTTTAGGGGAAGGTTAAGAGTTTATTTTTGGATATGTTAAGTTTGGGATGTCTACTGGACCTCCCAGTGGATATGTTAATAGGAAATTAACTATATGAGTCTGGAGTTCAGGGAGGAACATCTGGATTAGAGATAAAAACTGAGAAATCATTGACATGAAGATGGTGTTTAAAGAGAAAAGACTGGATGAGATCAGTAAAGGAGTATGGATTCATTGGCTGACAGTGTTTGGCTGAATAAAAGAAAAATAACATTTTAAAAAAAAGAGGGAGGCTGGGCGCGGTGGCTCACACCTGTAAT
Source organism: Avahi laniger (assembly GCA_963575035.1). Classification (NCBI taxonomy): domain Eukaryota; kingdom Metazoa; phylum Chordata; class Mammalia; order Primates; family Indriidae; genus Avahi; species Avahi laniger. The sequence goes on from CAUYSK010100649.1 coordinate 22,563, forward strand.
CCTAGCTCTCTGGGAGGCCGAGGTGGGCGGATCATTCTGAGCTCAGGAGTTCGAGACCAGCATGAGCAAGAGTGAGACCCCACCTCTACCAAAAATAGAAAGAAATTAATTGGACAGCTAAAAATATATATAGAAGAAATTAGCCGGGCATGGTGGCACATGCCTGTAGTCCCAGCTACTCAGGAGGCTGAAGCAGTAGGATTGCTTGAGACCAGGAGTTTGAGGTTGCTGTGAGCTAGGCTGACGCCACGGCACTCGCCCCAGGCAAGAGA
>CAUYSK010100651.1:0-28473 GCA_963575035.1 Avahi laniger
TAACAAACAACTAAAAGCAAGCACGGTTACAGAAGCAAATGGCATTAGTTACAATCAAAGAGAACCTATTTTTTTAATCTCGAACAATTTGTTCCACACAAAACAAAGTACATTCTCCTACTATCAATTCCTGCCTTTCAGGCAACATAGAGAGACCACTTCTGTAAAAAACAAACAAAAAGGAAGCGAGCTATTGAGTCACACAATATGCATGAATCTTAAATGCATTTTGCTAAGTGAAAGAAATCAGACCCAAAAGTCTACATACTGTGTGATTTTATTCATATGACATTCTGGAAAATGCAAAACTATAATAATAGAAGACAGATTAGTAGTTGCTTGGGTTAAAGGGTTAACCCAGGGGAATTTTTAGCGTGATGGAACTGTTTTTTATGGCAGTGGGGTGGTAGATACTTGCATTTGTAAAAACCCATAGAATCACAAAGAGTAATTTTAATGTGCACAAATTAAAAGAAAATCAACCATATATCAAGGATCGCAGGATCAAATACAGACTGTGAGTTGAATTTAACTGTATCACAAAGGTCATACATACCATATGTATCTTCACTTCACTGAAGAGGGTAGGGAGCAAAAAAGAAGGTCACCTAAGTAACTTTGGAAAATGGAGTTTTGAGTGGCAACCATAAGGCTTAAAAACAAAAGAACTGTACATAAATACCACACTCTTGTTGGTAAATCTGCTCCTCGAATGAGTACATGTTAACAATTCTGAAACTACTCTCTATATTATATATACACAAACTAAGTCTGGAAAATATAAATAAATGGGCCAAGCATGGCAGCTCATGCCTGTAATCCTAGCACTCTGGGAGGCTGAGACGAGAGGATTGCTTGAGGTCAGGAGTTTGAAGTCAGGAGTTCAAGATCAGCCTGAGCAAGAGCGAGACCCTATCTCTACTAAAAATAGAAAAAATTAGTCAGCTGTGGTGGCACAAGGCTATAGTTTCAGCTGCTCAGGAGGCTGAGGCAGGAGCATCACTAGAGCCCAGGAGTTTGAGGTTGCTGTGAGCTAGTCTGACACCATGGCACTCTACCCCAGATGACAAAGCAAGACTCTGAGAAAGAAAAGAAAAGAAAGAAAGGAAGGAAGGAAGGAAGGGAGGCAGGGAGGGAAAGAAGAAAGAAAGAAAAAAATAAATAAATGGTAAGTAATGGGAGCTAGATTTCTCACTGTCAAAGAAAGAAGTAACAAATAAGCAAAGGGCAAATGCTAAAATGAATCTTGTGGTAGAGTCGAGTCATAGAAAGTATGAATTCATGTTTAGTTTAATATGTGTACAGATAGATACAAAAATAATTATAGATAGGTGCGTATACAAGGATCAGTACATATACATTTTCTAGCTCTGTCTCCTGAGAGAAACAATGACATTCTAGTAGCCATGAGCACACCCAATGCCCAGATCCTGGCTTCTAAATACCATTCGTCAATCAAAGGAATCAGTGCTCCTTAAAGAAATGGCTATTTCTAGGGTGGAAAAGAAAAATATAACATGAGCCTAGAGCATCTTCTAGTGCCAAAAAGTGCAGAAGTACTCAAAAAAACACAAGGAGAGTTGTACAACAATGTGAATATACTTAATACTACTGAACTGTATGATTAAAATAATTAAGATGGTAAATTTTATGTATATGTGTATTTTACCACAATTTTTTTTAAAAAGCATGAGGATCTGTCAAAAGGACACAGAAGCCAACCTGAAAAGTACTCCCAGTGGCTCCCACTGTGCAAAGCCAGCACAATTTAGCAACAAAATTTTGCATTCCCACCAGCAATAAATAACACAGTATCAACCAAAGTACAAAATAAATATCCATGAGTCCTTACTGATATAAATAAGTGACTTAATAAATAAATAAGAAAGGACAAAATTCCTTACAGAAGAATTGGAAATTATTTATTTTTTAAATTTCAGAATATTAAGGGAGTACAAATGTTTTTGTTACATGGATAGCTTTTGCAATGCTTGAGTCACAGCTATAAGTATGCCCATCAGCTGAATAGTGTTCATTGTACCAGTTAGGTAGGTTTTTGCCCCTCCCCTCCTTCCCCTTCGCCCTGATAGATTTCCAATGAGTTTTACTTCCCTCCGTGCATATATGTGTTCATCATTTAGTTTCAGTTTAATAAAGAGTACATGTGGTGTTTGTTTTTCCATTCTTGAGATACTTCACTTAAGATAACAGTCTTCGGTTCCATCCAAATTGTTGCAAAAGCATTAACTCATCCTTTTTATGGCTGAGTACTACTCTGTGGTAAACATATACCACAGAATTCCAAATACTTTATATAGATAATGCCCCTCCAGGAGGTAGAACTTAATTCCATTTCTCCGCTTCACTTCCCAAATCCTTGAGGAAGGCTAGACGTAGTGACTTGTTTCCACAGGGAAAGGGAAAAATAGTAACTTTACTATTAAGGAAGACAGCACCAAACAAATGATCAAGGTTAACATCACCAGTAATAAGTCATATTAATAACACAAACTCCTGATATGATGTGATGAGAATGTTGTTTTATCTCTGCAGTATTCCTCCCCAAAATCCATAACCCCAGACCAATCATGAGAAAAACAATAGACATATCCAAAGAGAGGTACATTTTTTTAAGCATTTTTTTTTTTTTTTTTGGAGACAGAGTCTCACTCTGTTGTCTGGGCTAGAGTGAGTGCCGTGGCATCATCCTAGCTCACAGCAACCTCAGACTCCTGGGCTCCCGAGTAGCTGGGACTACAGGCATGCACCACCATGCCCGGCTAATTTTTTCTATATATTTTTGGTTGTCCGATTAATTTCTTTCTATTTTTAGTAGAGACAGGGTCTCGCTCTTGCTCAGGCTGGTTTCGAACTCCTGAGCTCAAACAATCCGCCCGCCTCAGCCTCCCCGAGTCCTAGGATTACAGGCGTGAGCCACCGCGCCCGGCCTAGAGGTACATTTTTTTAAATGAGCGTGCTCTTTGAAACTGTCAAGGTCATGAAAAACAGGAAAGATTAGAGCACTGTCACAAACCAGAGAAGACAAAGGAAACACAGCAACTAACTGCCAGGTAGGATCCTGGATTGAATCCTGGAACAGAAAAAGAACATTAGCGTATATCCTGTGATTGCTCAGGGAAACCTGAAGGGAAGTTCTCGGAAGATTGGGGAAAGAAGCAAAACGGTGGAAGCAGATTGACCTGGGAAATTGTTCATAGGGGGCCTCAATACTGAGACCAGTGAAAAGGCTCTGGAAGCAGTATCTGGGAAATATGGCCACATAGTGGAAGTTCTTTTGAAGAAGGATCGGGAAACCAATAAGTCCAGAGGCTTTGTGTTTATTACTTTCAAGAGCCCTACAGATGCTTAGGATGCTGCTAGTTTAACTATAATATTTGTACCCTCACAATACCCTGGAATAATAATAAAAAAAGAAAAAAGAAAGAAAGTGCAATGCACACCACCCGAAGGATGGACATATTTGAAACTCAGACTTGGGGGGGGGGCAAGGGCAACATACATAACCTAAACATCTGTACCCCCATAATATGCTGAAATAAAGAAAAATGTTCAAAAACTTCAAAAAAAAAAGAGATATGAATGGAAAGTCTTTGGATGGAAAAGCAATTAATGTAGAGCAAGTCAACAAACCATCTTTTGAAAGTGGTCGTAGATGGAGACCACTACTTCCTCCAAGAAACAGAGGCCCTCCAAGAGGTCTGATATGTGGAAGAGGAGAAAGTGGAGGAGCAAGAGGGCATCCTTCATGTGGAGAACACTTGGATGATGGTGGATATACTCTTAATGTCAACATGAGTTCTTCTAGGGGACACTTTCCAGTTAAAAGAGGCCCATGTTCAAGAAGTGGAGGTCCTCCTCCTAAACGATCTGCTCCTTCTGCTCTAGCAAGAAACAGTAGTGGAAGGGGAGGACAAGGCCCAGTATCATGTGGAAGAGAAAATTATGGAGGTGCTCCATGCAGAGAGCCAGTATCTTCCCAGAGAGATGACTATATGTCACCAAGAGATGATGGTTACGCAGCTAGAGAAAGTTACTCAAGCAGAGATTATCTAAGTTCCTGAGACACCAAGGATTATGCTCCACCACTTAGAGAGTATTCATATCATGATCATGGCCATTCTAGTTCTAGGATGAACATTCCTCTAGAGGATATAGTAATCGTGATGGCTACAGTGGAGGCCAGGATAGGGATTATTCTGAACATCCAAGTGGAGGCTCTTACAGAGGTGGGTATGAGAGTTATGGAAGGTCCTGTGGCACACCACATGCACGTAGGTCCCCGCTGACTTACAGTGGAAGCAGTTGTTATGATGATTATAATAGTACACGAGATGGCTATGGTGGAAGTCCGGAGAGTTACTCAAGCAGCAGAAGTGATATCTATTCCGGTGGTCCTGAGCGCGCTGGCAGACAAGAATGAGGGCTTCCACCTTCTATGACCCTACTCCTCATGAGTCATATAGTAGCTCAAGTTGTGGGGCTTCCAGAGGAGGTCGTGGGGGAAGCCGATCTGAAAAAGGAGATCGAAACAGATGTTAAAAATAACACTAAGTTGGATACCAAGCTTTCTTTGCAAATAAAAAATTAAAATATTACTTTCCCAATGTTACCTGATTGCCATTAAATAAATAACTTGGTTTTGGGGTGAGGGGCAGATACTAACTTTCCCTCCATGAATTTCTTTGGCTCTTAAGAAAAAGAATTGTTAAAAGTAATTGCATAATTGTTATGTTAATTGAAAAGTAGAAGTTACCCGTTTAGATGTAATGTTTGTATTATTAAAATTTTCATGAAATGCCAAAAAAAGAACATTAGTAGAAAAATTTTTGAAATTTGAGTAAAGTTTAGAGTTTAGTTAATAATGTACAAATGTTGGTTTCTTGGTTTTAACAACGTACCATGGTCCATGTAAGATGTTAACAATAGGAGAAACTGGGTGAAGGGCATATGGGAACTCTATACTATCTGCAAATTTTCTTTAAATCTAAAAATATTTCAAAATCAAAAGTTTCTTTAAAAAAATAAATGAATAAAAAGAAAAATTTGACAGTAAAGCCGATGGGAACATTCAAGAAACACAAGAACATCAGTACAATTTGGACCTTGTGGCCAAGTTTGACTGCTGAGAGGATCCCTCCCCACTTGAGGGATTCTCATTAATTATCTGATTATCCACAAAACAGCAGAAGTTTAGTAAGCATTACTCTAGCGTGGTAGTTCTCAAACTTTGTATGTATCAAAATCACCCGGAAACTGTTGAAGACTACTGGGATCTGGCCTCATTGAAGTAGACTAGCACTTGGACTTCTGTATTTTTACAAAGTTCCCTGGTGACCTTGATACATACCCAAGCCTGAGAATCACTGTTCTAGCACTTTTCTATTAATATGACTGCTAAAGTGATCATTCATCATTCAACAGCCATTTATTGAGCAACTATTCTATGCTAGCCCTTTGTTAGTACTAAGTGTACAGTAGAAGACACACAGGCAAAGACCATGTCCTCATGGAACCTGCATTCTAATATGCAAATAAATATACACTGACTGAGTCTCTCCTTGTATTTCTTGGTTACAGGTCCCCAAAGAGAAAGCCTGATTGACCTCGCTAGTCACCATCATCTGTTTTGGAAGGCAGATCTTTTCCTAAAAGGCCATCTCATAACTTATTCAGTGTAGTTGTTGGCTGTCTGTAGGTCAGGGTTCCCCTCCTCTCCAGTCAGCTGTGACTGAATGTCCGTGGCACATAACATGATCCCTTATATGGTTTGCTCCCTCAGCAAAATGGATTAGGTTAGGAAGGGACAATGGGAGGCCCCCCCCATGACCTGTCAATGTAGTTGCCATCCAAATACAGCAGGAACCGAGCTTTCCCAGGGGTCTGGAGGCAAAAAGATAAGGCTGCAGTAGCCAATGCTGGCAGAGTATTCCTAACCTGAAAATCTGAAATTCAAAATGCTCCAAAATCCAAAACTTTTTGAGCACCAACATTACACTCAAAGGAAATGCTCATTGGAGGATTTTGGATTTCAAATTTTGGGATTAGAGATATTCAACCAGTAATATTCCAGAATCCAAAAAATGTAAAATCCAAAACACTTAGGGTCCCGAGCATTTAAGATAAGGGATACTCAACCTATATGATAAAAATGACCCCTCCATCATGGACCCCTTATTTATGAGATCTGGGAATTAATAGAACCCAGAATAGACACCCAAAATTGAATTTTAGATGCTCCTTCCAGAAAAATAGATCGCTTTGGGTTTGATTTTTTTAGCCTGTAGATATTTGCTTTTGCTGGACTTTGCTTTTCTGCTGCTTCTAATGTTTCAAAAATACCAACTTGCCTGAAGCAGATTTCTACTTCAATTGAGACTGACTTGGACAATAATCTCCCATGTGTTCCCTCTATCATGTTGTATTTACATTAGCTTTGGCAACATCACTGAGATTTTATTCTTTGCCTTCTATTGCAACATACCCCCTGACTAAAATAGGAAAACAACTGGCACTAGGAAAGCTGGGGCAATGGTTACCACATTTTTTCAGTCCCAAACCTGGAGGACCCCGTACCTCACCGCCTACCAATTACCTCTAAAGAAACAGCACAGGTTTTTTTTTTAATTTATTTTTAAAATATATTTAATTTCTAATCACAGATTTTGATGAAGCACAAATAGTAGCCACATAGGTAACTTATTAACTGATTCTGAGAAAGAACAAGTTTGAAGCTATTCATTACACACATTCCATTAAAATCAACAAATATTACTACCATGTTCCCAATACTGAACCAGGAACTAGGGATATCTAAAGGAAAAGCCATAATCCTCACCTTGAATAAACAGATCATAAATGGTGGGATACAGGCCTGTGATGATGTTGACGATGCTATAGAAATGAAGGAACTAACTGTTTCAGGAACTCAGCATGAGGAAAGAGTCATTCTGAACTTGAGAATAAATAAGTGACATTTGAGATGAGCCCTAAAGGACACTTAGAATTCTTCTAAGTGTAAAATGTAAGGAAGGGCATTCCAGAAGTAGGGATCAGCAGGAATAAAGTTGAGAAGGTAAAAAAGCAAATGGCCTGCGTAGGGAATGGCAAGAAGCCACTGCGAGCCTAAAGCATACTGTACAGCTCTAAGGAAGGTCTGGACTTGCTCACGGACCACCGTAGATCCACAGCCTGCGTTCTGCAAGCCACAGCTAGTGTCAGATGTCGGGGAAACAACTGGCCCCAAAATTTTTACCACTGAACATAGGAGCAGCTCATGAAACCATCGTGAAGAGCATTATAATTGCCAAGCAGAACAAGAACATTATCATCAAATATAGTTCTCATATTTATTGCCTCATATGAAAGTTATTAATTTATTGAATTACCTATTAGTCTGGTGAATTTTAGGGACACAGAGCCAGCTCAACTGCAGACCCTGTCCTTGAGGAGCCCAATAACTAGAGATTTCATTTATGTGCTTATTAGGGCACCTAAAAACCTAATATTGGCTTATTGACAGCAAAGAAAGATTTTTTGTTTGTTTGTTTATTTATTCATTTATTTATTTATTTAAGACAGGGTCTGGCTCTGTTGCCCAGGCTAGACTGGAGTGGCATCATCATAGCTCACTGCAACCTCCAACTCCTGGACTCAAGTGATCTTCCTGCCTCAGACTCTGGAGTAGTTGGGACTACAAGCACCACCACCTCTGACTAATTTTTCTATTCTTTTGTAGAGACAAGATCTTGCTCTTGCTCAGGTTGGTCTTGAACTCTTGGCCCCATGCAACCTTCTTGCCTTGGCCTCCCGAAGTGCTAGGATTACACGTGTGAGCGACCACACCTAGCTGAATTTTTATTTTAAAAATTTAAATAATCTTTTACTATTACAGAAGCAGTCCATGAGCATTATAGAATACAGAACCAGCCAAAACAAAAAATAAAGCATCTCTGTCACTACCCAGAGATCACCACTGTAACCCTTGGTTCATATCCGCCCACCTCTTCATATTCACACATATGTGTTAATATGTATTTTGTTAATGTTTTCCAGATTGTCTTGGACACATCCAGCTTTTTTTTCCAGTCAATAATTTCCACTTTTCCATGTGAATAACTACTTTTCTTCTAACAGTACATACTCAAATTTCTTCAACGGAGCCAAAAATATCCTTTACGGCTTATTTCTCCAAATCGGCCCCCAACTCAAGACCTCACATTGCAGCCCCTGGTTACATCCTTCATGTCACTTACATCCAGCACAGTACCTTTCATAGGATTCTCACTTGATGCAAAGAACTGACCAGCTGTCCTAAGTAAGGCCCACCTCCTGTATCTGCCGGGTTTCCTGCGGTGTCAGTTTACTTGTTCCTCTATTTTTCCGTATTTCCCATAAACTGGAAGTTCGAAATAAAGATGCCTTAGAGGCAAGTTAACCATTTTGGGCTAGAATACTTCATGGGTGATAACAGGGACTGCACGTTGCATCACATCAGAATACACATAATATCTGGTTGACTCACCATCAGTGATTATCAAATTGGCTACTGGGCAATGGCAGTAACTGGGGACTTCAGAGGGAGCACATGACGGGGCAAAAGGAGCAACGAAGTAGGATAAGTATAAATAAAACTTGGCCACTTAAAGGAGGCGGGATGGGGAACCGAGCAGCAGAGGCGGTGGCACAAGAAAGAAATTCAACTGTGCTTCCCGCACTGACATCCCTCTGATTGTGACCAGTCCTCTGATCTTGTAAACTGCATACCAAAAAAGAACTTGGTAGGTAATCTTTGGTACAGCTGTTTCAAAAAGGGAACGTTTCCCTTTATAAAATTTAGCTGAGCGGATGAGGTATTCAGCCCACAGAGAGCACTATTACCTTTAACTGTACAATCTGGGACAAGACCTACAAACCCAGAAAATGAGGAGCTTGGTGTGTTCTGCATTCGCTCCTATTCTTTTTAACACCAGCCCTTTCCCTGCCTCTGGCCATCAGGGAGAGCTGCAAGCAAGCAGCTGTTTTTCCGCGCGGGTGGGAACGCGTCTAAATGAATCTTGTCCAACCCAGGGCCCCGTAGCAAGGTGCAGAGGCTGCAGGAACTGAATTTTTGCCCTATCGCGAGTATGACTAGGCCCCTCCCCGCCCTTCTCCGGCCCTGCCTCCCCGCCTGAGAGCCCTCAGGCCCCTTCCGGTGGCTCGCGGAAGGGGGCGCTCTCTGCGACGTTGCAGCGGCCCCGGCTGCCTCGGCGACGATCTCCCAGCGGGCTGTGCGGCCCGGCTCTCCGGCGGCAGCGAGTGCCACGTCCCAAGTGCTACGCTGAGGAGCCGAGCGGACGGTGCGCGGGGGGCGGAGAACACCGCGGACCGCGGCTCGGCCACACCGATCGCCCACCGCCATGGGCTCCTCGCAGAGCGTCGAGATCCCAGGCGGGGGCACGGAAGGCTACCACGTCCTGCGGGTAAGGGCTCCGACGGCGGCCCGGGAGCGGCGGGATGGAGGCGGGGCCCGGCTGCGGGGAGGCGGAGGCCCTAGTGGGCCCCTTCCCCGGGCAGTCAGGCCAGATCCCGCGCAGAAGCGGCGACCGTGGGCGCTGCCTTGGCCGAGGCTAGTTCCGGAGGCCGCACTCATCCCGCCTCCCTGGGGCGTCCTGGGCCCGAGGTCTACGGCTCTGGGAGGACCGGCTGAAACCGGAGGCGGCTGCAGGCCACTCGGCCAGGAGCCGGCCAGGGGGCGCGGGGGGGGCAACCTTGGCTCCTCTTCCTCCCTACGACCTTCTCTGCCCCCGCTCCCTAGTTCTTAGTTTCCAAAGTTAGGTAGGGCTCGGCGCAACGTCTCCAAAGGAGTGATGTGAAGGCAGCTTTACTAGAAAAGGGATCCCGAACCTCGCAGGCTGGAGGCAGGGGAGAGGAGAGGCGGGTGGGATGCGACCGCAGGTGTTAATTCACCTCGGGGTGGTTTGATGTCGAGAAAGGCCAATGAGTCAGGAGACAGAAAGCGAAATGGCTAAAATTATGTTTGACAGACTTAAATATACTTGATTTTGACAAGACTTTTTCCTCTCCTGTGTCACTTCTGACCCTTCAACATTTCCTGGAGGGGGAACTTCCGTTCTGTTCTTTCTAAGACTGCTGAGGGTGTGGTGATTAAGGTTTAGATCCACAGTGGTAAAAGAGGTAATGGAGAGGAATGTTTTACAAATAATCTGGGTAAATAATGGAAAGTAACCTTTGTCACCAGGATGCAGAGAAATATAGTATCTCAAAAGGCGTTAGCTAAGTCCCTCCTTTGAACGGCATGGGTTGTGCAAAGTGTGTGGTCCTTTCCTTGTGGAACCGGGTGACTTGAGAAGTATCATTGATGGTTGTGTGCGGTGACACCTGTGTGAGTGGTAACATGTTGAACTGTCCACAGAGTGGCTCCAGTGCGTAGCACCATTTTGGCACCAGATTTTAGCTCCTCACAGGCAAGAGCGTTTTCATAGAAAGTGAGAGCGCACTCCTGGTGCTACCTCCTTTTCTGCCCTGGGTCCTATTCAGGGGTCCCTAACCTATGGCAAGTTGTATAATTATTTCATTATATATTACAATCTAATAATAATAGAAATAAAGTACGCAGTAAATGTAATGCGCTTGAATCATATGGAAGCCATCGCCGTGGAAAAATTGTCTTCCATGAAAACGAACCCTGCTGCCAAAAAGGTTGGGGACCGCTGTCAGAGATAACGTTCTTAAATTACCCAGATATCTGGGTGATAGGGCTGTGATAGATCACTTTTCTGATCTTCAGGATTATTGTGTCTTTTGCTTCTTGATTCCACTAAAAATTTCTCTTGAAGTCATACTGTTGATAGGAAAAGGATGATTTTTTTCCCCCAGAAAGAAAAGGCACTCCTGTTAATAAACCATATTACTTTCCTATTCCCTTCAGCTAACCAAACCCCCAAGTGCCACAATGATAGGTAAAATGGAAGGAGAATTGTCATTTCCCAGATGTGAAGTGAAAGTTAGTGGCAATGTCTTTCTATTATCTGGTCTGATTTTGAGTTCTCTAGGGTATATTATCCAGTATTACCAGCTGATTCTCATAATGGCTGATTATAGCCATGAATCCTTGGAGATTTGTGATCTTTTTTTATAATACATACACTCAGGGAAACTCAGTAAAACACATTAGTGTTAATGACTACCAAAAAGTCTGAGTGTTTGAAAGAAAGCTATACATATCAAAAGGATTCCAAGTTAATGACTTCATTCCAACATAAAACAAGTTGAACTGTATTTTCTTTATATAGGTACACCTCAGCAAATTCATGTTCATACATATTCAGTAGTGCAGATATGTTATTAATCTTTACATCTGATTTTTAGGAACACTAGGGACAACCTTAGTTACCTATCTGCATCTGATGTTGCAAAAGATGAAATAATTCTTATTTAGTTAGAGTTTCATTAGAGGGAGCTTTAAAATAATAATGATCTAGTTTGAGAGAATTTTATTTCTGAGTGCCTAACCACCTCTGCCCGGATTCAGTAATTGGCTTCCTTGTCTTTGTTTTTGGAGGGAAAAGTACCAAGTTAAATCTTAACATGTAAAAACGTCTTCCTTTCTTTTGTTATTGCCTAAATGTACAGCGGTATATTCCACTGCTGGATCGCTAAGCTTGTAAACTGAAGTAAATATAGCAGGAAAATCTCAGAATAAAATCACCCATATTCAGTGAGTTCTTGAATAATTTAATTACAAGTTAGTTTTCTTTAATAACCAATTCCCTGACCATTTCCTTATTAGTAATAAAAACTTGTATGACTGGATTTCGAAATACCAGTTATACTAACAGTTATATCTACTACTGCCTTATTATTTCACGAGTTCCTATAATTCAGGTAGGTAGAACTTTTCATTTTTTTCATTATTTTTCAATGTCCATTGTTAGGTTCTGCTTTAAAAATCTTTGGGGGACAGCCTTGAAATGGATTGAGAAATTCTGCTGTGAACAATGTACTTTCCTTGTTATGTATTGTGTATTTTTTGTTAATCCATATTTTCATATAGTTGTGGTCATATTGTATACCCAACTCTTTATCCCCACTCCAGAAGTAACCACTGTAGATAGTTTCTCATATAGCCTTTCAAATATGTTTTATGCATATAAAAGAATCTCTCCCCTACCCCTTCTTTCTTCCTCTTTTTTTGTAACTGTTGAAAACACACACATACTGTTACACACCTTGGTCTTCTCAGTTGGTGACCTAGCTTGCCAGTCATTCCATAGCAGCACAGGGATCTGCCTCATGTTTGCAGTTAACTCCGTAGTAGTCTGTTGTACCATAGTTTGGTTAAGCAGCACCTCCTGGTGCTGAACATTGAGTTTTCCAGTCTTTTGCTGTTATAAGTACATATCTGCAACCTGCAATCCTACTTTTTATTTTCACTTAAAATACACCTTGTCCCAAATTATTGTATTTAATTTTAATGGTGTCTGTTTATAGAAACGATCTTCATTTTAGTAAATTACTACATTGTTTTCTTGTTATCAGCATGTGTTCATTAGAGAACATATAGATAAGGTTAAAAAGTACAACTAAGAACCTGAATTACCTGTCATCCCACCATCTAAAGGTAAATATTATTGAAGTATTTTTCTTATTCTTTTTTTCCTGAGCCTAACATTGATCGTTAAGCCACATTTCACAAAGATTTTGAAGGATATGACATATTCAAGTACTGTATGGTCAAAAGTTAGCACAAAATGTTAGCATTGTAACCTAAATATCCAACGACTGAGGAATTGTTAAATAAATCATGACCTAACCACAGATTAGAATGCTATACATTCAGTGGAAATTGTGTTTTAAAATACTCTGTGTATATGCATGTACATTTGAATGCCCAGGAAAATAAAACTGAAAGGTAATATACCACGATATTAAAAGAATTATTGGTAAATGGTGACATTTTTATATTTCTTTTAACCTTTAGTATATTTTCTAGAATTTCTGCAGTGATCATTAAATACTTGTATAGTCACAAAAAGTATAGTTATGTAAAGTTATTTTTAAAAAGTAGATTCCTAATGGAAGATTTTAAAATTTGTTTAGAAGTCTTCTTTTCAAAATAACATATTTCAGATTCCCTTATCCAGTGGGTCTGATTCTATGCTCACCATGAATGCCACTTTTATTTTGGGCCTGTAGTATTAACGTGAAGCAGGAAAAATGTTAGGGCTTCTCAATTTTGTTAGAAGTTACTATAAGTTACTTCCTACAGTTGAAGTATGTTGAATATGGAATTCTTGCCTAGATTTTCCATTAAATATCAAGTAAATACAATAAGACCATTTTCAGAATTAAAGTTTTGGAGTGACCTCATGGATGTCCATTATAAGAACTATTTCTAAATTAAAATATTCAAATTAATTCTCTTCTACACTTACAACTCTTTGAGATGGGGGATATCTAAGACATTCTGGAGGCAGTGTTCACACCAGTGTGAGGATTTGGAAAATATCATACTCATGCTTCCTTGTAATTTCCTCCAGGAGAGATTTTGAGGTGATGGATGTTTTGAAGGAAGGGTCATTGAGATGAAATGTGTCCCCAGTGTAATAACAGGCTTCTATCTCCTGAGCCATTTGCTGCAGACGGGGCAGCATTTAGGTGCTTTCCTCAGAGGAGAAAGTGAATGCAAGTGGAATTATTTGTATAGAAAATGAAATATATAGACCATATTTACTCTCACATGGAACTGTTCCTTTTTAACAGTGCCTCACTAATGTACATGAAATCCTGTTGTGATGGGATTGCAATTTAGTACTTATTTTGAAAAAGTGAATTTCTGATATTTGATGGTCATAATTTTTTTTTTATTCTTCTAATACATTGTTTCTCAAACTTTTTAAACTCATACCCTCTTATGAAAACCGTGAAAATCTCACTATGACTCCCTTCTCACTCATTCTGGAAACAGTGTATAAAAAGAAAACATTTGGATTATTTGATGTTTGCCAATATTATTACTTATTATATCCTTATTATAATTGGGAAACCACCTGAAGATTCTGACCCTGCCCCCAAATTGATCTCTTCTGATAAAAGGCCAAGAAATTATTTATTAAACATTCTTTGCAGTTGCTTTCAAGTGTAGGAGTCACAATATTTCAGTTTCTTAAAACCATGGAGCAAAATGTATATGAACCTCAGGACACTTTGAGGAATTGTAAGTATTATTGAACATAAACTTTTCCTGATATTAACAGGTCTTTAACAAATTAGTTGCATCATGTTTATATATACTTTCATATTTATGTGATTAAGTATGTTTTAATTTGTGAACTCTTATCCTCAGAATTCTCATCTGGGGAGACCTGTTCGTGGTTAATTATGGTTTCAGTAAGTAGTAGAGTGCACAGCACTGTTTATTCTGCCTTCTGGGTCACGTACCAACAGGGCTTTTTAATAATTCCTCTGAAATTTTTATAAGAATTGAGCTTAGAATAACCACTACATCAGTTTAGTCATTTTGCTGGCTTTAATATTCTACTAAAAGGATTATATTATTTTGATTGATTCACTAATAAATTATTGACAATCTAAACTAGGAAATAGTTATTTGTAAAGATTCAGTATGTGCTTAGAATCACTGTATGTTGCTTTAGGAAGTATGAATGTCAAGTCAGATGACTTTTGTCTTTTTAAATGACATACCCAGAACAAAAGTAGTTACTTTGAGGACTGTACGGTGTCCTTCTTGACATTGCACATAATTTTTGCAGCATGAGAAGAATGATGCTGGGCTTTTGTTTTCTCTCTCTCTCCTTTTTAAGTATCAAAGAGAGATCATTCAAACACATTATCAGAAATAAGGAACCATGTCATCTTGCACACATGAGTGCAGTGAGAGACTATTGTAGTAGAGCACCGAAGACCACTCTCGGGAACTGGAGTCTAGTCCCAGCTCTATCACTTCATTGTGTTTCCTTGGGCAACCCTTTGAACTGCTTTGAGCTTCAGTCTTTTTATCTGAAAAGTGGGGATAATAGTAGTGCCTTTTCTACCTTTTTCACTAAAAACCATATCAGATATTATATATGAAAATAATAATAACATTGAGGACTGTTAAATCTCTTTATTAAAACAATATTGTCTACTTCATTAGTTGTCCTGTGGATTAAATGAGATATTCCTTGTCAAGCATTTAGCATAGAATCTGGAATATGATAAAGACTCAATATTAGTTGATGCCTTTATTACTAACATTTACATTATTGTATCACCCATTGAGAATCACTGTTGCAATGGCAATACTGGCTAAAATATACTACTGTAATTGTAAACATTTTTAGTAGTATTTTAATTTAATCAATCAACCAGCAACTGTTTTTGACCATGTACCTAACCCTGTATTTTACTGCTGTTTAAAACATAAGTTTGGGGTCAAGTCTGATCCATTAATTTTAATTACCTAAGCACACACATATATGGTGACTGTTAATTTTCTAGGATCCTCATTTTTAAAGAAATTAAGTCTGCTTTCTAAAAGGTAGATGAATACCAGTGTCCTTTTCATTGCTTTGCCACAGTGTTACTGTTATACATACATTAATTTAGATGACTAAGAGAGTCAATATAGTCAAAATGATCTTGTATTTTGATTCTTCATTGTAAACTCTATAGATAGTGTAGCAGCAACAGTTAGACTTGTTTCATGATAAGTCATTCATTCTTATGGATTATCTAGTCAGCCTCCTCACTTTACAGCTAAAGAAAGGGAGCCCAGCGAGGTTAATGTGATTTGCCCAACCTCACACAGCAAGTTTTCTTTCCCTAAGAAACAAATACCTAAGTTGTTATTTGAAGAATGTACAATGAGGTGACAGATTGTCACAGTTTTTGCTTCTTTTGGAGCAGACTTCCCTAATGTACAGATCTTTTCTAGGAAGCTACTGTGTAATGATGGTTTTTTATTTCCTTTTAGTTACAATTAGAATTTTATTTTAAATTGTTTAAATGTTACAAACTATGTCATAGGGTTAGTGTTGGGAGAACATGTGAGGAGAATGTTTTAGCAGGTGAGGCTTGAACTCTTCTAGTCTACTACAAAATTACTTGCTACACATTTGTGTGAAGAGCCAAATAGGGAAACTTGCCCATTTGCAGACATAGAACACAGTAGTCCCCCCTTATGTATAGTTTCACTTTCTGAGATTTTAGTTACCCATGGTCAACCAAGATCCGAAAATACTAAATGGAAGAGTCCAGAAATAAACAATTCATAAGTTTTAAATTGCATGCCATTCTGAGTAGTGCGATGAGATCTCCCACCAGCCTACTTCATCTTGTTCCACACAGCTCCGTCCCACTCCATTTTGTCCAGCAGATCCGTGCGCTATATGCTACCTGCAGCCTATGCAGCATATGCTACCTATGCAACCATAGACATTGTGATGGCTTGGGGATCCAGGATCACCCAAAGCAGGTTATCCTCCTTCTAATGCGTCATGAGAAGGTCCAGTAGCATAATGCTAAGTCATAGTGCCCTACGGTCTCTCCGTCTTACCACATAGACATTTTATCACCTCATATCATCACAGGAAGAAGGGTAAGTATACTACAATAAGATATTTTGAGAGAGAGACATCATGTTCACATAACTTTTATTGCAGTATATTATAATTCTATTTTATTATTGTTAATCTCCTATAGTGCCTAATTCATAAATTAAACTTTTCTCATAAGTATGTATGTATAGAAAAAAACATAGTACAGTATATATAGGATTTGATAGTATCTGCAGTTTCAAGCAGCCACTGGAAGTCTTGGAATGGATAAGGAAAGATAGTTGTAGCTCTCTCTCCGCACCCCCCCCCAAAATGCCTGTTATAACTATGAAGGATTTCAGATTTATTTTTACTACATCACATTCCCAAATCTTTTTCCATCATTTTGATCACCTAAGCACACACATACAGTATGAGAGTTTATGTGTACAGTTGAAGTGAGTCATCATTTAGGTATTACGTGGATTGAATTTATTTTCTAGTCTTATTTTTTATAGCATCTCTTCTGTGTTTAAAAGCAGTAAAAAAGCAAGAGTGTTAACATTAAGTTGAAAGCTGGAGGAGATGATGGTGTAGACAGTCATTCGAAGGAACTTACCTACATTTTATGTGTGGAGAAGGAATCTATGGTACAGTCTTAGAAAGGAGACAATTAGACCTTCCAGCAAACCAATTTCATGGTAAAATCTTCATAGTTAGAAAACTTAAGGGAGATAATTCACACACCAATAAGAAACCTGGATAAGTGTATCTTTGTGTATCACTTTATAAAATACTTCATCTGGTGATATCCTGTGTTCTGCAAGTACTCTAGTGATTTCCTTTCTTTGTTACTTTAAGGTAGTATGTCTGTATACCTCCGCTGGAAGTACATAAGTAGACTAATGCAGTTGGGAGAATGTGCCCCCAAGTCCACCCAAACACTGCTTCCCTTTTACCCTGTGATCCCTCCTTCCTCCAAGTAAAGAATTAAAAGACAAAAGGGGGTTAATGCGAAATGACCCAAACCTAGTGTGAAGTAGTAGTATTTGAATGTTTTTAATCCTGAAGAAGAGCTGGATGCTTTACTGGAAAGCAACCAGTAAAGAACAATTAGATCTGTATGAAAAAAAAAATTCAGGCTAAATTTGGTAAAATTTAAATGATCCAGGATCAGAGGATGAGGAAAAAAGTAAAAAATTTAATTGCTTTTATTACCTGGAACCTGACTGTACAAAAGAGTTAATGGTGTCTTTTATGGCAATATTTTGTAACTTTTTTTTTTGGTAGCTCAAAGTAAGAGCTATATTTTCTATTGTAACCGGTACATACTACCACATTTCATACAACCGGTACAAAAATATTGGCCTTTATTATGTCATGAATTTTGGATATTTTGTTTATTATAATATTGTCTGTTTTGGTATTTGTCTATCATGACTCACTAAACTGATTTCAGAATTTACTGAACTACCCACAGTAGTTGAATGTCACCATTTTAGGGGTTGTTTTTATAAAGCTGGTGATTCAAAATCTAGCTTCTAATCATTGGTGCTAATTTCTTTTTATGTAGTAGAGATACCCCTTCACTGTACAGTTTTGTTATAAGCTTCTCATTTTTGCTTGTTGAAGAGTAAAAAATGTCTAGCAAATTTCATCAAATTGTAGCCATTTTTTTCTAGAGTGCTTATGAGAGAAACATTTCCATGCTTCTGTGATTTTTATTTTGCGAAGATAACCTCAAAATGTAGGGTTGGGTGCAGTGGCTCATTCCTGTAATCCCAGCATTTTGGGAGGCCCAGGTGGGAGGATCACTTGAGCCCAGCTGTTCAACACCAGTGTGGGCAACATCATGAGACCCCATCTCTACAAAAAATTTAAAAAATTAGTGGGTTGTGGTAGTGCGAACCTGTAGTCCCAACTACTCAGGAAGCTGAGGTGGGAGGATTGCTTAAGCCCAGGAGTTCGAGGCTGTAGTGAGCTGTGATCTTGCCACTGCACTCCAGCCTGGGTGACAGAATGAGAACCCATCTCAAAAAAATTTTTTTTTAATGTTAAGTTTACCTTCTTACAAGTGCCAGTAACTTGTGTTCATAATTTCTTCTACCTGTGCATGTTTGGTAATATTACTTTTTATAATTGTAATTTTGTAAGCATAATTGCTCTTTAGTGTTTTCAGCTGTTTTATTATGTTTCTTAATTATTCAAAATAAATCATGCAGCCTGAAAAGAATTGAAAAAAGTACGTTCGAAAAAGTACCTCAGTATGCTTGTTAGAGCTCTCAGGGAACTGGTTTGTATATAGTCAAGTTTTTCCTTAAAACAGTATTTACTGTTGTAACTCTCAAAACTGTGTTCTTTGAAAATCTTTTTTTCAATAGACTTCATTTTTTTAGAGCAATTTTAGGTTCACAGCAAAATTGAGCAGAAGGCACAGAGACTTTTCATATACCCTCTGCCCCCACACATGCATACCCTACCCTGTTACCAACATCCCTCACCGGAGTGGTACATTTGTTACCAGTGATGGACCTATGTTGACACAGCATTATGACACAAAATCCATTCTTGTAAACTTAGAATTCACTCATGGTGGTGTGCATTCAATGGATTTGGGCAAATTTGTAATGATGTGCACCCACCATTACAGCATCATACAGAGTAGTTTGACTGGCCAAAAAATTCTTTCTACTTTATCTACTCATTCCTCCTTACCCCCCCAGCACCTGGCAACCACTGATCTTTTTACTTTCTCTATAGTTTTGCCTTTTCCAGAATATCATATAGTTGGAATCGTACAGTATGCAACCCTTTAGACTGGCTTCTTGAAAATCTACGATTTGTTTTTTTGTTTGTCCTTGATTTTTGGTTTTGGTTTTATGTGGGTGTTTTTGTGTGTTTGTTGTGGTTTTTTTTTTTTTTTTTTTTTTTTGTTTTTGAGACAGGGTCTTGCTCTGTCACCCAGGCTGGAATGCAGTGGTGAGATCATGGCTCACTGTAACCTCAAACTCCTGGACTCAAGTAATCCTCCTGGCTTGGCCTCCCAAGTAGCTGGGACTACAGGCATGCGCCACCACACCTGGCTAATTTAAAACTTTTGTTTGTAGAGAATGGGGTCTTGCCATGTTGCCCAAGCTGGTGTCAAACTCCTGGCCTCAAGTGATCTTCCCACTTCGGCTTTCCAAAGTGCTGGGATTACAGGTGTGAGCCACTGCACCCAGCCTCCATATAATACATTTTACTTCTATTTTTTATTTATATTTATTTTTTTGAGACAAGGTCTTACTCTGTCTCCCAAGCTAGAGTATAGTGGTGTCATCATAGCTAGTACAACCTCAAACTTCTGGGCTTGAGGTATCTTCCTGCCTCAACCTCCTAAGTAGCTGTGACTATAAGTGCACACTACCACACCCAGCTAATTTTGCTATTTTTTGTAGAGACAGGGTCTTGCTGTTCCTCAGGCTGGTCTCGAACTCCTAGTCTCAAGTGATCCTCCCGTGTTGGCCTCTCAAAGTGCTGTGATTAGAGTCGTGAGCCACCTCTCCCAGGCATATAATACATTTTAAACATAGATTTTGTACAGGAGGATCCCTTGAGCTCAGAAATTAAAGGTTGCAATGAGCTATGATTGGGCCACTGCTCTGCAGCCTGGATGACAGAGCGAGACCTCCTCTCCAAAAAAAAAAAAAAAAATATATATATATATATATTACATGTTTGCCCAGTATCATAAATAGATAGTAAATATAATTTAAACCCTTTGTGTCTTGATGATAACCATCAATTAATGTGCTATGTTGGAACACAAATCATGCAGTTATCACCTAGACTTGTGCTGTCCAATATAGTACCCTCTAGCCACATGTGGCTATTTTAACTTAAATATAATTAATTAAAATTAAACGTAACTAAAACTTTAGTTCTTTGGTCACATTAGACACACTGCTAATGCTTTGTAGTTACATGTGACTAGTGGCTACCTTATTGGACAGCACACATACAGAACATTTCCATCATTACAAAAAATTCTATAAACAACTGAATGTCAGTTTTTTAGCTTTGTATTCCCAGACACTATCACAATTATACCTTTTTTTATAAGCTCATAGTAGGTACTTATTAGGTAGAATTTGGTAAATGACTTAAGACTGGTGCTTTATTTTTTCTTTGTGTGTTGGTTTTTTTGTATATTTGTTAATTTTTATTTCTTCTCACTTTATACCAACTATTATCTTTTTGCTATAATTGGAAGGCAATAACATCTCTTTTCCTTTTTCAGTTCTTTTGGCTATTACTCTGCCTCTTGGTGGCTTGGAAATCAGATAGCTAAATTATGGAAAATAAATAGAAGCTGAGAGTGGTCCTGAAGTGTTCTTGTGAAGAAGAATGAGCACTGTTTTAATAGAGCATATCTTAAAACTTTTTATGTTAAAAGAGTGTGTGTAAGTGTACAGCTTGGTGAATTTTCACGAACAACGCAGTTGTGTCACCAGCATTCCATCCCTTTCCAGTCATACCCTGCACACACCCCCACCACCCCCAGGATGAATACTATCCTGATTTCTAGCTGCATGGATTAGTTTGGTCTGTTCTTGTACTTTGTATAAAGGGAAGCATATGCTTCTTTTGTCTGGCTTCTTTTGCTCGGATATTGCTTGTGAGATTTATTTACGTTGTTATTGTAGACCTTTCATTTCATTAATGTATTTAATGCCATTACGAAAATATGCCAAAATTTTTAATCTCTATCTGCTGTTAATGGGCATTGGTATAGTTTTCAGTTTGGGGCGTTTACAAATAGTGTTGCTGTGAACATTACAGTGTGTGTCTTTTAGAGAACATGCATATACCCATTTCTATTGGGTATATATTAATACTTAAGAGTATTAAGTGTTAATATTGGGACTATTGCATCAAAAGGTGTGCATATTTTTAATATTGATATTGCCAAATTGTTTAATTTTCATTGCTGCCAGCAGTAATTGAGGTTTCTGAATGTTTCACATCCTCACCAACACAGTATTTTTCATCTTTTTCGTTTTGGCTCTTCTGATAGGTGTGTTGGTAGTATTGCATTGTGGTTTTAATTTACATTTCTTTGATGATCATTGAAGTTGAGCACATTTTCATATTGATTACTTTAGTATCCTCTTTTTGTTTGGTGTCTGCTAAAATCTTTTCCTCATTCTCTATTGGGTTGTCTATCTTTTTTTTTTTTTTTTTTTTTTTTGAGACAGAGTCTCACTTTGTGGCCTGGGCTAGAGTGCCATGGCATCATCTTAGCTCACAGCAACCTCAAACTCCTGGGCTCAAGCGATCCTCCTGCCTCAGCCTCCCAAGTTGCTGGGACTACAGGCATGCGCCACCATGCCTGGCTAGTTTTTTCTATATATTTTTTAGTTGTCCAATTAGTTTCTTTCTAATTTTAGTAGAGACGGGGTCTCGCTCTTGGTCAGGCTGGTTTCAAACTCCTGAGCTCAAACAATCGCCCACCTCGGCCTCCCAGAGAGCTAGGATTACAGGCGTGAGCCACCGCGCCCAGCCTCTATCTTTTTTTTTAGCAACTTTATTGAGATATAATTTATATATCATAAAGTTCAACTTTGGTAGGTTTTTAGTATATTTACAGAGTTGTGCAGCTGTCACCACTATCTAATTCCAGAATATTTTTATTACTCCAGAAAGAAACCCAAACTCATTAGTAGTCACTCCCCATCTCTCTACCTATTACCCCTCACAGCCACTAATCTGCCTTTTGTCTCTGGATTTGTCTATTCTGGACATTTCCGATAAATGGAATCAAACAATATGTAGTCTTTTGTGACTGACTTCTTTCACCTAACATAATATTTTCAAAGTTCATCCATGTTGTAGCATGTATCAGTACTTCATTCCTTTTTATGGCTATACCACATTTTATTTATCCATGCATCTGTGGGGAGGGCATTTGGGTTGTTTCTACTTTTTGGCTGTTATAAATAATGCTGCTATGAAATTTAGGTACACGTTTTTGCACGGACATGTATTTACAGTTCTCTTGGTTGTATACCTAGAAGTGGAATTGCTGGGTCATGCAATAACTTTGTGTTTATTGTTTTGAAGACCTGCCAAACTATTTTCCACATGACTACAACATTTTGCATTCCCAGCAGGAATGAAGGAGTGTTCTAGTTTTAAGCCATGGTTTTGCACACTTATTATCTGTGTGAGCCTGAGAAAGTTTATTTACCACTCTGGGCCCCGGTTTTCTCATCTGCAAGTAAGAAATGATGCCATCTACTTTACAAGAATATTGTAAAGATTCAGTGAGTTAAAGTTTATGAAATGCCTAGCTAAGTCTCTAGGCTATGATAGCCTACAAATCATTGGCTCATCCTCCTGACTCTGCAGTCACCACCTGAGGGTAAATCTTTATAATCAACCAATTCCTAGACACTGCATTATTTTTCCAACCATGTTAAATACCTTTTACCCCTTAAAAAAGAAAAAGACATATAAAAGTATTAGCTGGAAAGAGGAGACAAACCATTTTTTAAAATGTTGCCTCTCAGGAATCAGTTCCAGATGGACAGCAGATCTAAAGATCAAAAGTAGAGCAATAAAGCCTGTAGGCCTGGTGCGGTGGCTCATGCCTGTAATCCTAGCACTTTGGGGCTGAAGTGGGAGGATCACTTGAGGCCAGCAGTTCAAGACTAGCCTGAGCAACACAGGGAGACGGCCCCCACACACACACAAAAAGAAAAGAAAAATTAACCGGGTGTGGTGGCACGCGTCTGTAGTCCCAGCTATTTGGGAAGCTGAAGTAGGAGGATCCCTTGAGCCCAGACTGATCTGGCTCTCACTGTACATTTTTATAAAATCTTAAATATTAAACTTAAAAATTTAACCTATTCATCTTAAATTGCTGTGGTTTTGGCCCAATAGTAAATGTTAAATGGCCTATGGAGCCAAGTATATAGGGACTTTTTAATTTAGATGGTTTGAAGGAAACAGAAGATAAATGAACAATCTAGAGATCTCCAGGGACAGACAGTATTGAAGTGGTAATGTGACACTTGAAAGATTAGGTACCTAAGAGATTCTTGTCAGCGGATAATATTGCAAGAGAAACATACTCGAGTGGATGTTTAGTTTGCTGTGTTGTAGATCTTATTTTCCGTGCTATGAAATGTAGGAAATTTCCTTTAAGTATATTAGGGTCAAAGAGAGCATTTTTGTAGAGCGCCCTCTGCTGGTTCTCTAGCAGTAATTAAGATAGCTACTTGCCATAATTGTGCTGGTACTAATGATGTAAATAAATTTGAGAAAGAAATTAATTTCAAGGTTCATTAGAAACAGAGAGGAGATTGATCTTTGTAGCAAATTAAAGGGAAAAATAGAGTAGGGAAGGGATTAAGTTTATTTTAGAATTTAAACTCAGCTATTGAATCCTTTCTGAGTTATAGAAAGGATACTTCTGATATTGGAAACTTTCCATTTCAAGCAAATAGCTTAAACTTTATACTCGGAAGGTGGCATGATAAGAATCTGTGTAGGATCAGCTTTCTAAGTTAGTGATGACAATACAAAAGTGCCATCTTTATCCCTTTTTAACTAAAAGGTAAAATTTTAACAGCCTCAGCAGAGAAGTTTGAAATTGATCAATAGACTAGTTGAGTTCTAGATAAAATGCTATTAGTGGTAATCTGGAAACATGCAGATTCAGAAAATCAGATGATTTGTTGCGGACCCTATTAAATCAGAAACTCCACTCTAAGGGAGCGCCTAAGGATCTATGCTGTTTATTCCCTTCACACCTGAGGCATTTCACATCTAATTGATAACCGCCTAACAGACATTAGTGGATCTGACTTGTTTTCCCAGCTAGCTGTGATTTGACCTCACTTTTTTTTTTTTTAAACAGAATCTCACTCTGTTGCCAGGAAACTTAGCTGACAGCAACCTCAAACTCCTGGGCTCAAGTGATCCTCCTGCCTCAGCCTTCCAAGTAGCTGGGACTACGGGGGTGTGCCACCACGCCCGGCTAATTTCTTCCTTCCTTCCTTCCGTCCTCCCTCCCTCCCCGTCCCGTCCCTCCCCTCCCTCCCCCACCTCTTGCTGAGGCTGGTCTTGAACTCCTGACCTCAAGCAATCCTCCCACCTTGGCCTCCCAGAGTGCTAGGATTACAGCACAGGCATGAGCCACCACATCTGGCCTTGACCTCACTTTTCTTATAATAACTTCAGGCAGCCACTACTTACCTTTCAGAGTTGCCATTTGAGGAGAAATCTGTCTGCTATTTTGGGTTCTATACATTTTATTTGATAATATATAGAATATGAAATAACCCCCATTTAAGAAAACTGACTATAAAGAAACCAAGCACAATATGTATTGATTTTTATCAGAGCAGACACCTTTAAATAGTAAATCCCTTGATATTTAACTTACTTAATTTAAGAAAGTGATGTAGGGCTGGGTGCAATGGCTCACTCCTAGTACTTTGGGATGCTGAAGCAGGAGGATTACTCGAGGCCAGGAGTTTGAGACCAGCCAGAGCAAGAGTGAGACTCGGTCTCTACAAAAAATAAAAATAATTAGCTGGGCATGGTGGTATGCACCTATAGTCCCTTGGGAGGCTGGGAGGACACTTGAGCCCAGGAGTTTGAGATTGCAGTGAGCTATGGTGACACCACTGCACTCAAGATGCTGTCCTTCCCATCCCCCCAAAATGATTTAATCCCAGATTTGCAGGAAAACTTACATAAAGCAAGATCAAACAGTTTTGGTAAGTTAAATGTTGAACCACCTTTATAATTGATGTAACTATTCTTTACTGTGACAAAAGAGTAACTTTTAGTTTTACTTCTTCAGAGACAATGATAGTATAATTTGGCTTACATAAATAAAAGATAACAAGAAGTAATGAATGATTCTGATTGACATTGGCAGTAGAGGGATGCATTGTGGGAACAATCTGAGTTTCATTTTGAAAGAATTAAAATGATTTGTTACTTTGTAAATAGTAACAGCTTTACGTATGGTTTGTCGAATGTGTGTATTTATTATTTGCATAGCCTCAAAATTGAGTATTAGAACTGTTTGGACTATTATAGAAAATCAGCTTACAAATATCAATGCAAACTTTTTGTTTTAATAGGATAGTTTTGACAGTACTTAATAACATAAAACAGAATAAAAATTCCTTAGACTGTTAAGAAAATATTTTGGAAAAGAAAATGCAAAGTGGATTGTATTTACTTTTTCTTTTTTGGGTCATATTTCTACTATTACTAGCTGCTAATATTTTACTACTATAAATTCAGAAAATTTGATGGTTAATTTTAATGCATTTCAAATTTTGTATACTAAACATTTGAGTTGTTGAGAAGCTAAGTAATCTTAATCTTTCATTTCAAGGCCTATAAATCTAGCTCCATCCTTTCTTCCCAGTCTTCTAACTGGACTATTAATTTCAAGATATACTTTTGAGTTTCATTCCATCACTAACTAGCTATGGCACCATAGGCAAGTCACAGGATGGTTTTTTCACCTATAAAATGAAGGAATTGCACAAAATTAGTGGCAGTGGCTTTTAAGCCTTCTTTGAGTCATAGAGAAACCCTTTGAGAATCTGATAAAAGCCACCCTGAAAACTGCTTATTCATACAAAAGATTGCGTGTAATTTTAGGAGCTGCAGTATTCCCTGAAGTCATCCACAGACCTCAATTTAAGATCCCCTGGATTAGATAATTTCTGGGTCAATTCTGGTTTTCAAAACCTATAATTGTATACGTCGATCCACACTACCCTGTTGTCTAGCTACACATATTATGATCCTCATTCTTCAGACTTCTGCTTCTGAGTGTGTACTCATATTATTTCATCTACTTTCAGATGTCCTTCCTTATCCCTTTATCCATCTTCATCTTTGAAAGTTCTCTCCTCTTTTTAAAGCACTATTCAGTATCATTTTTTTTCTGTGATGCTTCTTTAGTCAGGATTAATCTTCGCCTTAGAACTTTATACTTCCATTATAGCCCTTAACCTGTTCGGTCTTGTATTACAAGACCAAGTCTTGATTAGGGTGTCCATCTCCCCTTCCTCCTCTCGCCTGTTTCTCGAAATGTCTTGATGTCAGCAACTATGTTCCTATCTTAGCTTTGTAACCGAATGGTGCTTTGCTAATAGTAGTCAAGGAATAAATGCTTTAATTTATAGCTCAGTTGTAATGATTAACTGTCTGCTGTATCATGTTCTAATTGCTGGGAGGATTAGCGCCCCACCCCCCAAAAAAGGAGAAGGTGGTGTGGAAATAGAAGTGTAGAGGGAAAGCCTCCTAGAAGAGATGAACTTAAAGAATGGGTAGAATTTAGGGAGCTGGAAGGGCACTATCTGGGAAAGATGAAGAGAAATGAGAAAACTAGCATGTACCTATATTTCATTATTGATGAAATTAATCTATTTTCCAAAAAAGAGGTAGCTATAGAAATCTAGCTTGCAATTTTTAATTAAACTTTGTATTTTTTATTTTTGGCATTTTTGTTTTTACAGGTACAAGAAAATTCCCCAGGACATAGAGCTGGACTGGAACCTTTCTTTGATTTTATTGTTTCTATTAACGGTTCGAGATTAGTAAGTTTAGCTTTTTGTAGTTTTGTCTATAGTATTTTGTAATCTTTTGAAAATGGAATTTTTCACATTTTCTGGGATGATGTTTCCTAGTTACAGACATTGTATAGAGTGTGATGCCAGTTTGTAGAAATAATCATGTGTTAGTAAACATCAAAATGTCAAATCTAGAATACTAATACCTTATGCTCCAGGGATTATTTTAGGGGAGTAGAATCACTGGAGACCTTTATTTTATATGTTAAATATTTAATTTTTATCAGCCAAAAGAAATAAGATGAAAAAGATTACTTTTTATTTATTTATTTTTTATGCTTACTCTCAGTAGAATCAAAAAAGACATCTAAAGCAATTTAAAGATGTCACATTTCGGTAGGTTGTTGACAAATGGATTAAAAAAGACTCATTCTCAGATAACTTGCCAATTTTCTTGGAGCTAAGGTTCATGATGTGTAAATAATTTTATTAGAACCAGCCAGAGAGTTATGCTCCAAAATGTGGAATTAAAACCACTATTTATAATTATTTTCAGTTTACCCATAGTAAAGTCCTATAGGAAGGAAATTATATCGTCTCAGCAAAGAAAATTTTTATGACAGTAGCTACTTGGTTAGTTTATTTTTCATAACAGTCTTAAGTTTTCGCTCATTACTTTTCAATGTCTCCAGCATAATGGCCTTTATTCATTTATGTAATGAAATATTTAACATACTATTTCCATTTTCTTTTCCTTCCAACTACTAATAAATAATAAAATATATATTTAGAAGTAGAGTCCAAAATTAAACTTTAACCCCAGTAAATGTTTTAGATTTTTAAGTCAAAGTCATCACAACTTTGTTAGTAATGTTACTTCTTATGGCATATTTTGGTTTTGATCACCGAAGTCCTCCATCACTCTAAATAATGTTGGGTTGCAAATTCCATAATCCACAGTCAGCTATTAGAAAAAGTCAGTTTGAGTTGTTGCTAACATAGGAGTTGTTCTTAATTTCTTAACATTCTTTTACATGGAGGAATATTTAAATGTTAATGAAACCTTTGCCTGTTGAATATTTTGTGTATGTTGATTATTAATATTACTCTTATAGGACCATAGGATGCTTAAGGTAAATTAACATTAAATTTTTATTTATTAAGGGATATGTATTCTGTGTTCACAGAATAAAGACAATGACACTCTTAAGGATCTCCTGAAAGCAAATGTTGAAAAGCCTGTAAAAATGCTTATCTATAGCAGCAAAACACTGGAGCTGCGAGAGACCTCAGTCACACCAAGTAACATGTGGGGCGGCCAGGGCTTA
>CAUYSK010100652.1:0-27788 GCA_963575035.1 Avahi laniger
AAAACAAAGATTATTTTCTTCTCCTACAAGAATACATAAACAGAACAGATAGTTAGGTCACAACTCTGGCCCAGAAGTATCTATAGCTATTGTGTGTAGATCGAAGAAAACCAAAGTGAAGTTTGTGGTTATTAATTCCAAAGTAGATCTAAGGGATCTAATAACAGGACCTACCACACAGGTTGTCACAAGGGTTAACACACATATAGAACAGTGTCAGACATGCAGTGAGCATCATGTATGCCTTAGTGGTTACTACAATTGCTATCATTATTATTATTATCATTATCATCATTATTATAATTAGTAAAAACCCAAAGCTGGTCAGACTTAGAATCAAAACCAAAATACTATACTAAAGTGAGCAAGAGTCATGCTCTGGATTAATCATGAACACAGATTAAAACAGGCAGAGGCTTTTGGAAACAGTGCATAAATACAAGTACCGAGATCTGTGGTCCCAGAAATAAACAGCTCAGCAGTCAGAGCCTCCCTGACACCAAAAACCGCAGGCAAGAAAGCTGCCAAGGGATCAGAAAAATCCCATAGTCCCTAGACACCCACTCTGATTTAAATATAAAAATTACTAAAATAAATAAATAAAAAATATATAAAATTACTTAGAATAATGATAGCACAATTAAGTACTTATAATGGACAATGCACATATTAGCCTATTTATATACAATATCTCAACTAATCTATTTCAATTTGAGTAATGATCCAACAGAAACTATTATTATCCCTATATTAGACATGAGGAAACAAGGCTCAGAGAAGGGAAGTAACTTGTCCACAATCTCATGCTAGGAAGTAAAAGAGCCACACTTTTGTCCATTTCAAAACCCAGGCTTGATGAGTTGTGTTGGAAAAGAAAAGGAATGATATATAGGGAGAGCCATAAACCTCTTTCCCAGGAAGGAAAAACCCTTCTCTGTTTGTGTTCCTTCAAATGCGTGGGGATTGAGAACTTGAAATATGGCCCCTGCCCCTGCACCCGCTGGTGGGAGCAGCTGCCCTAAAGCTCGAGGGGAGCCCTCTGATGCTGACCCTGCTTCTCCCCAGCTTGGCTCCCTGCCCTTCTTCTCCCTCCTTCCCAAACAACCACCACAAAGGAAAACAAACCATCAAACCACCCCTCACACACATACTCATACACATACTTCTAGCCCAACCAGCAGGGTGGAGCAGTTGGAAGGCAGGAATGTCCTAAGCCTTAGTCTTCTATCTGTCACCTGACTCGGTGCTTCGCTGCTCCCGAGAAACTTCCCCCAACAAGGAGCTCTGCCTGACATACCAGAGACGGGGCGTAACTATGGCCCCGAAGGAGCTGAGGAGACATTGTGTCTAAAGAATGCTTGGTGAATCTGGAGCTAGAGGGCAAGATCAATATCATTCGCTCCCTTCTGAAGGTCTGGAAAAAAACTGGAACAAGGCGATTTCATGAAGATACCAAAAGCTTTGATTTGTTACCCGACTTCTTTGGGTATGCAGTTAGATACATGCCATTCAGAGATGGTGAGCATGCACCGTCACCAGCAGGTCCACTGGGCACTCCCACTGGCGTCTGAAGTAGAGGCAGGGGCATCGGTTTAGTCTGCACTTGGCCAGATATGGTATTTGGGAAATATCATACATCCTCCCACATTCCCCATGCTCTCTCTCAGCTATCACCTGAACTAGAAACCAACTGGGGATACCACATCCCTCTTCCTCATCACTCTCAGGGCCCTGTTGCTAGCGTGATACACAGATCAGCATCATGGTTAGACCATTAAGGACTAAACTGAGGTCTTTTAAGGTGGGCCTAACTTCTAGCAATTGAGTGGAGAGAAGGTGTGAAAATTCTTTGTCAACTATAGCCGGTAAGGGGCAGAAAGAAACACCAACACTTTCCCATCCATCCAAAAATATGGTGGTCTAAACTTATTGGTCTGTTAATTACAAGTGATTTGACCCAGTAACCATCACTGAAAAGCGGTGTATGTGAATAGAATAAAAGACCTACACATACCAGTCCTCTAGAAGTGATTTGAACCATTGGTACCAGGGATGCAGTGTACCCAACAGAAATGAAAATCATCACCTTTCTCTTCCCTGGAAACCAGCACTATGGTTTCATATGAGAGCATCAACACCTTCGACTCTCCATTCTCACATGATTTCCGAAACATGTATCCTTATTGTGTAATAAAATGAGGCCCAGAAAATAGGAAACAGAGCAAGCAGGTTTCTGTAGTTTGTTTTGTGGTGTGGTGGATAGAGAGAGGAAGGAAAAGGGGTTCTAGACACAGAAGATGAAGGGAAGGATGGAGGGACAGCAACGTCTTCCTCCACAGACGTAGGCAGAATGATATTAACACACGCCAGCATCGTGCGGTTGATAGAACATTTGTACATAATTTATCTCTTCTGACTTGTACAGAAACCTCATGGCAGATGTTTTTATTGATTGCACCATTTTACAGAGAAAGAAAGTAAGACTCTGAGAAGTGAATCGACTTGCCTAAGGTGATAAAATTAGCAAGCAGTGAAACCCTTCTTCATAACCAGGTAGATAGGCAGTGAGGGTGCTTTCTACTGGACAAGAAAAAAAGGAAAGGAGGGAAGGTGGAAAGAAAAGAAAAATAGAAGATAGGAAGAGGAATAAAGAAAGGGAAGGAGGGATGATAAAAGGAAGTATAGAAGGAAAACTGCTAATTTTTTATTGGGATTTTCTAACATTTTGACTAGACATTGATCCCCGTTGCTTTTTTTATCTTTTGCACTGTGGTCCTACTTATTGCCATTGTTTACTAAAAAATCCTTTAGTCTCTAATTACTAGTTACATATAAAAGGGAATTGAAATTTCAAGTAAGTGTGAACATTTTAACTAAAATTATGACACACACAGAATCAAAAACTATTTCCCAAAATCTCATTTCCGCTACAGCTTGTAATTTCAGTCAATGTGAGCCTGTTTTTGCTAAAGCTTTGTATTTTACCTTCACTGGTTTCAAAGGTTCATGTCCTCATGGTTGTAATTCAGGATTTGCCCTGAAGAGAAGATCCAGGAAGAGGTATTTCGATGTACATTTGTTGTTGCAACTGTCATTACAGCTTCCATTGATAAGGAGAGTAAAAATCCTAAAACTAGAGAATGTTTAAAAACTTGGAGAAGTCCTAAAAAGTGACCTGTTTCAACCGTCGCATTTGATGATGAGGAAATAGCGGCCCATAGAGGGGGCCAGTGATTTGTCTAAGGTTCCACAGCTGCTTGGTTAGAACTTGAGCCTAGATGTTCAGTTTCCATAATAGGAAAAATAACATTTTAAACAAGCTAAAGATGTTCCATTATTGTTGAAACATTAGCATAATCACTCTGGCCTCTTATTATCAAACCAATCAGATGTTTTTCTTTTTACCTGCCTGGTCAAAATAAATCATTTTCATATCACTGTGCTTTATTTTTCCCCTGGAGAGATAATAACAATAGAGGCCCATTGGCTTCTGCATCTTTTGCTGTTTCTCAAATATTTTAATACCATAAAGGATAAGGAAAGACTTTTGCCTGAGATACCTCAACATTCTATTCTACCAGCTTTTGAGTAGAGTCTGATGGCAATTTTGTGTCCCTCAGCACCTGACACAAAGGCTTAGCATTGTATTAGCTGGGGAAATAACTTATTTAATCTCACCAGTCCTGTAAAAGTGGTGAAATTCCCATTCTGCTGAGGACAAAACCGAGGTTCCTCAAGGTTAAGTCGGTAGCCCAAAACAACACAGCTAGAACTTGACTGTACAGAAACCTCATGGCAGATATTTTTATTGATTGAGACTCAGCCTGTCTCACTTGAGACGCAGTGGCTTTCCCCCGGTGTAAGTACAAAAATTGCATCTTGATGAAGTGAATGAATAAGGGATCAAATGAATAAAAGAATACCCATCTTTCCCTTAAGGTCTGGAAATTGCACCAACCTTTTTAACAAGACAGTCAAAGAAAAAATATCTATAGCCGTTTGATATCTCAATTGTTTCTAGAATCACCTGGAAGGAGACAAAACTGCCAGAAAGATCACCATGAGAGATATTGACAGAGAATGATAGGAGGAGGGTGCTTTCCTAACTCCCGCCACATCAAAGAATCGAAAGAATGCACGCCTCCGTCCCCCGCTCAGGGCCATCAGGGCAAGTGGCCAGCTGCCAAGTTTCTATAAATCTGTTTTTTAATTTAACCTTCTCTCTGGCCTCACCATTAGGATTGCTGCACAAGCAAAGAAACCACGTGGAGCCCCTCTGTGATCATCACCGGAAGAAATGCGGAGAATGAAATAGGAAAGGCAATAGCAGCGGTGGGGGCAGGGGAAGGCTTATTTCAGGATTCCGTGACGGTCTTTATAAATAATTGAGAATAAGAAACAGGTTACACTGAAAGTAAATGTAGCATACGAAATTATCAGTGTTACCCTACAAGGGAAATTTTTAAATACAGCCGGAATCTTTGAAACGTAACCAGAGGACTCCTGTTGTCTCCGAAGCTATTCACAATAAATAGCTCCTGAGACTCCAAAGTGCCAATTCACCAGTTTGTCTCTGCCTCAACCTTCATTTGGCAGACAGCTCTGTTGTAAATCTGCGTACTGGGATGCAGGAAATTTGTTTCTTAGCTGCACCCCCCAGAGTTTACTCTTTGCTTAACACGAAATGTAAATATGTCATTGTGTTGACTGGAAGTCAAATGAAAGATGCCAGTTGGAAGGAAATATCCCAGTCCTGGGTTAATTAATGTTTGGAATATTTTAATTGACTGCCCATGATTTGTATATCAGAACAGGTACAGGGACCTGAAGATCTTGAAGATGAAGAACTATTTTAGGACTTAAGAAGGAGAAATCTAGAAACTCAAAACTGTTGTCCCTTTGACAAGATCAGATGTGTAGAAACTGCCTTGTCTAAAGACTAAATCACTTCAGTCAAGGGGTGGAGGCCATCAGTGTCCTGGCAGCAAATTCAGGAGCCACTTGATGTAAGTTAGTCAATAATCATATTTAAACCTATTTTTTACAAAGTGTTTGTTTCTATTTATTGATTTGGGGATTTAGCTTTGAGAAATATAAATGCCTGCTAATACTGGAATGTTGTTGGCAGATTTTATGGGACACTCATTCATAGTTTCACTATAAAACACTCTCAAAAAACTCTCTAGAACTCAGTGGCGTTTCTTCTGTACTGTAGGTAATGATTCTCTTAAAGAAAAGAAAACTGAATAACTTCCACCAGACCACTCAATGTGGCGGGGATAGTGAGTGCAGGAAGACAGCAAGCTAAGAGGGATCTAGCCCAGTCTACCACTGACAATGTTGGACTGAATCTCTTGCTTTCAGGAAGTTGTGTTCTCATCCACAAAGTAAAGAACTGATTTGGTACAGGAATGAGAAGAGGATAGTCCAACCTGAACCTGCCTTTTAATTTAATTCAGGGTTCTGAAATTATTTTTGAAATAAGTTCGCATCTGCCTGTGATATGGGTGAGATGTAACATAACAGTAGTAGGTAAATTGCACCAAACAATACCACTTGTACAATCTCCATTGCTTTTTTTTTAATAAACTTTTTATTTTTGAAAAACTGCATATTTATTGAAAAGTTACAGAAATAGTACAGAATTCCTATATATCCTTCACCCAGTTCATTTTACATCACCATGGTGCATTTGCCAAAAGAAACACTGGTCTGTTACTATTAACTAGACTCCAGATTTATTTGGATTTTCCAGTAATATCCTTTTTTTGTTCCAGGCTCCCATCTGGAATATTTCATTGCATTTATTGGTCATGTCTCCTTAATCTCTTCTGGTCTGTGACAGTTCTCAGTCTTTCCTTATCTAGTCTTTGAAAGGTAGCTTCTAAATCCAGCTCAAATTGACAGAAAAGGGTGGAGCATGACTAAGCTGTACCTTTAGGAGTGGGGAGTATATTATTTCAAATTCTTAGGTAAGGAAGATCTGTCTTTTCTCCCTTATGTATTTATTCAATTATTTGTTTATGTCACTATGGAATCATGTATATTTATTTTATATGCTGGTTTACATTTTGACTCATGTATATTTATTTTGTACTATGGATTATAATTCAATATGATGTTATTTATTTTGTTGTTCAAATTCCAACATTGGCCATTGGGAGCTCTTTCAGTTGGCTCCCGTGTCCCTTTGACATGCCCCCATTCCTTAATTTTTTGAGTACCTCCAGGCTCATATTATTTTTTCCCTGCCTTAGCCCTAGAACCAGTCATTTCTCCAAGGAGCCTTGGTTCTGGCTATCAGCAAATAGTATTTTAAAATCAAGATCTAGGTGCTAGATGTGCTCGTGGCCACTGGGGTGTCACTGTTTCTAGATAGCTCAGAGAACTAGGTAGTAATGCTTGTATACTAAGATACACAGTTACACAATAACACAACTGTAGATATGCACAGCCATACATGTCTATCTGTACCTGTATCTATGATTATTCCTGCATCTGTCCATTTGTGTAACTCAAGTTTAACTTAGTTATACTGATATCTCAGACTCTAACCTGGCACCACATGGTTCCTTCTGACCGCCCCTTCCTGCCTACCTTTCACTTCCCACTCCATTAGTGAGAAGCCTGGCTCCCCGATCCATCACCCTTTTATATACGTGTTCACCCCCAGTGTACATATAAAGCAGTTTCACAACTGCTAACTCACACCTCTAGAAGAAACAAATTTACCAGCTAGAACCCAATGTGTATCCTTACAGTGCCCAGACACAACAGTTTTCCAGAGGAATTTAGGGCAGCTCCTTTACCCCCTACCTCTTCTGTAAGGTTATTTCATACATTTGCAATACAGTTAGATTCACATGCCATAGTCTACACTCCATCCTGGTGGTGGTGACTTTAGCTTACAAACATTAATCTTTTTTTTTTTTACTATAAGTTTCCTAAAAGTTTTAATTTTTTAAGGGTTTTGCTCTTTTCTCAAATATTATATTTGAATAAAATTTTATGACAGAAATTATAAAGGTTTTTAAAATTCATTGATACTATTGTATCAATGCTGTTTTCTTTTTTTTTTTTTCCCCCAATCTCTCTCTCGCTCTCTTTTGTTTGTTAGTTGCAATTTTTTTTCAGAATGTTATGGGGGCACAAATGTTTTGGTTACATGGATTGCTTTTGTACTGTTTGAGACAAAGTTATAAATGTGCCCATCACCCAGATAGTGGCTGAGTAGTATTCCATCATATACATATACTACTCACGAGTTGATGGGCACTTGGGTTGATTCCTCATCTTTGCGATTATGAATTGTGTTGCAATAAACATTTGAGTTCAAGTGTCTTTTTGATAAAATGACTTTTTTTCCTTTGGGTAAATACCCAGTAGTGGGATTGCTGGATCAAATGGTAGGTCTACTTTTGGGGAATCTCCATACTATTTTCCATACTGGTTGCACTAGTTTGCAGTCCCACCAACAGTGTGTAAGTGTTCCTTTCTCTCTGCATCCACTCCAGCATCTACTGTTTAGAGACTTTTTGATAAAAGCCATTCTCACTGGGGTTAGGTGATATTTCATTGTGAGTTTGATTTGCACAAACACCAACACACTCCTGCCTTCCTGCTTATCCTCTGGGTACCAGTATCTGAGAATTCTCGCCTAAATGGCCCTACACCATTTCCAGGTCAAGCATGGGCCTCTTCCCTAGGTTCCTCCTCCTGAGGCTGAGGGATGTTCAAGGGGAGGCTATTCCCTGGGTGGTGATGGGTGGAGGGGAGAAGGGCAACAGCAGTGGGCTGGGGAGGAGGACTCCATTCTTACTCTTGCCTCGAGCCCCACAAATAAATATATTAGGAGCAGGTCATGTGCTACGTGCTTGAGTTATCTCATTCAATCCTTTAAGAAGTCCTGCCAGGTGTCCACATCATACTGAGGAGCAATAGGACAAAGGAGTCATGTCAATTGTCTAAGGATTCACAGCATGTACATAGTGGAAGGTGGGATGCAAGTCTAAGTTTATCTTGCACTGTATATTTTAGGGCCACCATGTCACATGACTCCACTCACATTGTCGTCAGGTGCACGTGCATCCCAGAGTCGGGGACTGTACAGCCAATGTGGCCACACCAGGTAGCTGTGCTGTGCAAAGAAACAATTGCTCATTCACAACATTTAGCTCATTCCCTGTGTTTAGCCTCATTTCTCACCTGCTACACTGACCCTTTTCTTCTTTTGGATTTGTCCGCAGCCAGCAGCATGGGCTTCTGAATTTATAGCCTCTGTGTTCTCCATGTAGCTCTCTGATGCACATGTATGTACTTGAGAATCCATGTGTCTTTCAATCATGAGGTTTAAAATGGATAAGCTTCTTCCTAGGGAAATGGCAGGTATGCCTCTCCAGGTGGGAGGGCATGACATTTCTGCCACGTGTCACCTCAACCCCCCTTGCCTCCCGCACAAAGGAGTATTTTAATAGAAGGTTAATGGAGGGCATACAGAACAAAAAGAAAACCCTGTCATCGTTATTCCGTGTTTTACTGTAATAGAGGTCAGCTCTCCCGGATTATTCCTAGTATCCATCTTTAAAATGAATTGTTTAGCCTATGAAAACAAAACCAGTTTATTTATGATGACAGAGAAGCTGTAAATGCGCTCCTGATCTGTGCATTGACTAATTAGATTAATTAAGCCGGCATGCATTTCAGAACAGGCAGGCAGGTGGCAAATAACATTTGAGATGATTTATATGATATATTCCATCAAGCTTCCAGTTGATAAATAATATCACATTCATTCCATTAAGATATCGAAGTGAAAGAAGAAAACAGTGCGTTCTTGGCTCCGTGCTCTTACCAAAAGAGCAACTGTTGAGGTTAATACACTGGGCATAATTCACACTCCTCAAAACAGTGAAGAAAAACCACACGAGCCAAATCTCAAACTCGAGTTAGTCTCATCAGTCCCTTTCCTATGCAGAGGTAATTCTTTGCCACTGCAGTGGAATTGAATTTTAGGAAGTGAGATGAGATTTGAATCTTAATTAAGTCATTGCAGTTTGCTACTGAATTTTGCTAGAAGCTCCCATACCACAGTACTCTCCTAGTCAATCCACTTTCAGTGGATACTTCTGGAAAATTAAGGTCAATTTGGCTGAATACAAGGTCCTTCTTTCCTTGGCCTTCAAACTTCAACATGCCTGAGAATCACTGGCAGCGTTTGTGTGAGTGCAGCCTCCTAGGCTTTTCACCCAGTAGGTCTGAATAAAGTCCAATAATCTATTTTGTTTTGTTTTTTGTTTCTGTTTTTGTTTTTTCTCAACATCTAGGATATCAATATCACCCCATATCAATAAGCTGACACATAAAGAACTGAATCCTGTTATTTGATCCTTGGTCTTTGAAAATTCTCAAGTTCGTTGGATACATTAGACTCACTCCTTCTGTTAGAGTAGTCAGTGTTTATCAAAGCTTGGTTAAAGGACCACCTGCATTAGAATTTCCTAGGATGTGTTGTAAAAAGTCAGATTCCTAGGCTTCGCTTGATACCTGAGGAATCCAAAGTTACAAGGGCAATACAGGAAAATCTGCATTTTAACAAACTACCCGGATGATTCTTATGCATACTTAAATGCAAGGACCACTACCTTGGAGCAAGGAATATTTGAGTAGGTGTAACAGAAAATGGAGGAGTCTCCTCTGTATCTTCTCTGTAGTCATAAGTTTGCCCAGGAGACAAAGATGTATGTCTCACCCTGCCTAGATCAGTAAGCAACCTCTCAAAGAATGAACTTAGGCTTGGATAGAAGATAGTGTTGGAATGGTCTGCCCTCCAGGCCACCTTTTGGTCTTCCAATTCCTTTTGGTCTATGCCCTGAAGGACTGCAAAATTGCTACCATCTTGTTGATGGCTACTTCCAAATTGCCTCTAGGACACTGGGAAGAAATTGGTTACATGGAAAGTCCCCTGACCTACTGCTGCTGGGGTAGAGTGGTGGGACCTGAAGGTGCCATTGCAATAACTAACGGCAGAAACTGATGTGTGAGACAGACTCCAATAGAAACCTGACATCCTCCTCATCCCAAGAAGAGATGATAACCCTTTCTGTTATAGCAAAAAGACAGACAGGCAAATAAGCAGAAGGGAAGTTTTCAGAATAGAGAGTGACAGAATGGCACAGCAGCCAGGTTAAAAAAAGGGGGGGGGGCAGCTCACATGTTGCAGAATATAGCAGCCAAAGCAAAGCCTCCAACAAAGTCATTGGATAGTGTCTGTGTTTAAGCTTTGTGCAATCATGTAAACAGAGAGAGAGAATAATCACAAAATCGTAATGAGAATTCTAATTATAAGATGTTATCATTTCATCCCAGACTGCATCAGAGAGCGATGAGCTGGATGGAAAAGGAGAACCTTGAAACCTGAGGGGAGAGGACAGTGCACAGGACCGGAAGAGATGCCCTTCCTTTAATCATGCTGGCTAAATTGTCACCCGTTCCACAGGGAGAAGGAACTAAAAATTGATTTGAGAGACTCTTTTATATCCTTCATAATTCTGGCAGTAATTTCTTTTGCTCATTACTATATATTGTTTTCTCCTTCCCCAGCAGAGATTCAGGTCATTCATAAAAAACTCTGTGGTTATCTTCATTAAGTTCCCAAAGAATAGCCCAGCCAGGTATCACTGCATGTAGGTACTTTAGGAGGGTAAATCCTCCTTGGTAGACACAGAGAAGATTCTAGTCCCCAGAGTGGATGAAATCTTGAAAATGACATTCCTCTGGAGCATCTTTCTGAATGGGAGAGGTACATCTTAGCACAGTGAAAGGAATGATATCATTCAACCTGTTAAAATATATCCTAGCACAATTTAAATGCCTAACCTCATAAAGCATTGCTGCTAAGATGCTCTTTATTGAGCTATAATTTCAAGATTATACACAGTTAGGCAGTTTTCCTTTATAAACAAGTATCTGTTGAAATCCAGTTCTTGAGTGGCCTTTCCATCTGTAGCCTCATCATAACATTGGCTTGCTCTACCTTGTACCTATCTGTCAGCAGAGAGACACAAATTGAGTCAGCCACAGGTTTTTTGTTAAAGGCACATGATTTTGTCCTATCTTCTCAATTGCTAACTTCCGTTAGGCTTTTATCTCCTTATAACTATATGTGTGTTTTAGTTCATTTTTTATTCTTTGCCAGTTTCTAAAAAAACTTGTAAGTGTCTTATAATAAAAGACATGCAGAAGGGAGAGTCATTAAAAGTAAATAGAGAATGTCAACTATACCTAAAGAGAGTGCATTGCTAATCCAGAAGACACTCACTCATTGTTACTATGATTGAGCGTTAAATTTAGGTGTAAACTTCCTCGAAGCCAGGGAAAATAGGGAGATAAGATGTATTACATAATTCTTATTATTTAGAGAAAAAATATCTATCAACTCTTTAAGGCATAGAACTATAAATTCACCTATTTAAAGTGTGTATTTGACAAATGTTTGTAATTAGGTATGTAATCATTACCACAGTCCATAGAACATTCCATCATCCCAAAAAAGCCCCTCATGCCCTTTTACCGTCAATCTCCTCCCTTAATCCTCACCCCTGGGGGCTGCTCTTCTTCTAGTCACTACATTTTTCTATTTCCTGTAATTTCACCTGAATGAAATCACACCACAGCAGTTAGTGTGTGGCGTGTAGAGTGTGTTCCACGGAGGCTATTTTCACTTCCTTACTTGGTACATTTCTTATATCCTTGGGGTTGGGAGAAGCTTCAGTCTTTTATGTCTGGTTTCTTTCACTCAATATAAAGCTTTTACAATAAACCTGCTGTTTCATATATCAGCAATTCATTCCTTTTTATTGCCAAGTAGTATTTCATTGTAGAGGTGAATTGTGATTTATTTATCCATTCACCAGTTAAATATTTTTTCCAATTTTTAGCTATTATCAATAAAACTACTATGGATGTTCATGTGTAAGTATTTGTGTAGACATATGTTTGCATTTTTCTTGGGCAAATATCTAAGAATTGCTCCACACCCTTGTTATGCTTGGTATTGTCGGACTTTTTGGTTTTAGCTGTTCTAATGGTTGTGTAGTAGTATCTCTTTATGGTTTTTATTTGCATTTTCCTAATGACTAACAATATTGAGCATTTTTATATGCTTCTTTACCATTCATATATCTTCTGTAAGTGTCTGCTCAAGTCTTTGCACACATTTTATCAAGTTGTTTGTCTTCTCGCTTACAGTGTTATTTTCTTCCCTGTTTTTCAATAGAATCTCCTTTATCAATAGAACTCAGTCTGGAGTGGAAGTCCATTTTCAGACTTAAGCATAATTCAGATAGCATAGCAATGAAAGTCAAAAAGGGAATGTCATATAAGAAAATTCTACCGATAATAAGAACAAATAATCCAACAAACTATAAATGTTCCTAGGTGTCTCAGGGCAAAAATGGATTGGGTCGAATACAAACCACATCTGAGTTCAGAGATCAGGATTGACAACAAGGTC
The DNA here is from genome assembly GCA_963575035.1 of Avahi laniger. Taxonomy (NCBI): domain Eukaryota; kingdom Metazoa; phylum Chordata; class Mammalia; order Primates; family Indriidae; genus Avahi; species Avahi laniger. The sequence continues at coordinate 12,512 of CAUYSK010100652.1, forward strand.
TCCTAACTTGGGATCTCTGAAAACTGATTCAAAGGGCAAACTAAGATCTCATCAGGGACTGAGGACATGTGTTTACTTCTAGAGCCCTCAAAGGCAGACACAGGAGGTTGGAATTGGTGTTTCCATGCCAATTTTCCCAGGTGTTAATTCATGTGTCCTCTGGTAGCCACCACTTATCTCTTCATGGTTCTTACACGATAGGTGGAGAAAGAAACCTCTAGCCAATGACAACTTCTAAGAGGGTCAACAGAACTTTCACAGCCAAGGCAGAGTTGGTGTCTGGTGTGGAAGGTGTGCCCCGCAGAGGCTATTTTCCCTTTTTTACTTGATATATTATATCCTTGGGGTTGGGTGGGAGTTTCCAGACCCTGGAATGTCCAAATTGGATATCTGAGGGCTTTTCTGAGTCAGCACATAGTAGGGAAAAGATCTCAAAGAGAGGGACCAAGAACAATAAAGGTGACTGTAATCGATATATATGTTTGTTTTAACATGATGGCTAGAAGTGAGGCGAGTCAGTAAAATCATTTTAAAATAATATTTCTTTTTCTCTTCAGGGGTAGACTTGAATTCAAGTTCGAGGACAAATTGTTCTCCTGTTTCAAGAAAACCATATCAATGAGCTCTTTGGATTACTTCAAACTACAGCTCCAAAAGGAGCCAACTGGTCCTCTCAAAATGGAGCCAGGAGCAGGGGCCAAGGATGAAACAACCCCACAGTGGACTTGTGGAGAGTTTTGATCTGTGGAGTCTATCAAACAGTAGCCAGCCTTTATGGATTTATTTTCCCATATTATTCTCTTCTATTTTCTCTCAGTTTCAGACTATTCTTATTTGAATAAAAAGGAACAATGCCAGAACTAAGAAACTCTAAATAAAAGTATGAATTTCAGATAATAATAATGATCAATATTGGTTCATTAATGTCATGAACATACCATACTATCTTAGGAATTTTTCTGTAAATTGAAAACTAGTATACAAATAGAATTTATTTATTTTTATCATTTAAAAAAAGAATAGTGCCTTCTGAAGACCAGACATGTATGGGACACAAACTTCACTGGTTTCTCAATTTTTCTTAGCCCTAGTTATGTTTACCTCCACATGTTTGAGAACAAATAGAAACAGTGGGATGAAGAATTACTGTTGCGTATTGCCTTGCAGGGATGCAGCTTAGAGAGAAGAATGTTCTGGAGCAGCATGATGCCTGCCAGAGGCTGCACATAATTTATGATGATTTTCTTGTTTATTTTTTAAAGCAATTGACTTGCCTATAAAGGAGCCAAAAATTATATGGTTTCTTTCTCCTATTAGCTTATTAATTCCTTGAATGTATAAGCCATGCCTTCTCATTCTTTTGTGTAGCACGTAGTATCTTGTATTCAGTAGGTCCTGAATAAATAGATATATTTGAATAAATGTTATACACAGAGGCCTTGATGACCACAGGGAAGTCTATAATCTAATATGGGAAAATATATAATAATCAATTTATATTCTTATCAATTAAATATAAAAATGTTTGCTACATCTTCTTAAAATTAGCTGCTCTTAAAATTACTAAGACAAGTCTACATTCTGAATTCATCACATTGAAAGTGCTCCTCCACCCAGCAAAAAAATAAAAGGTTTTCAGTTCAACAAGCAAAAATCATATTTTGAAAGATTAATTTTCATCTTTTTGACATCCTTGTCACTCAAAGCCAGAAAACTTGATTTAGGGGTTTCAAACTCTGTCACTTAGAACAAATTTCAAGCTGTGGATGTCTATGCAAAATTTCAATGGTAATGTTTCCCTGGCCAAGTTGTTGCGGCCTTCAAAACAGAATTTGCAGCAGAGACTCTGGCAGATTCTAAATGTAGCAGATTGAATATTGATGTAATGTCAAAAGGGTTCCATAATTAAAGGTGTTTCCTTATAGCAGCTCCCTTCACCCATTCATTAATTCAACAAATATTTATGGAGCACCACCTATTTGCCAGGCACCACATTAGCAAGGCTTTTCTGTTTCCAGAATCAGATAAGTTTACCTGATGAATGAATAAATGAATGAGCAGATGAATGAATGAATGACGAAGGAGATGCCTCCAACAGCCACATTACTCCGTAGCTCCAGGAGTGGTGAATGTGAAAGGAAAAATGGAAAAGCACAAAAAATTCCTGACTTAGAAACACTTCTTTGGGAGGCAGGGAAGTGAAGTTTCTGAGATTCTGCTGGGGTATATTCTCTGACAACCCCCTCTCCAAACCTGTTATATGCCTCTCTCCAGCCCTTCCAAATCTCAACCCAGAAAGGGAGCCAGGTGTTTTCAGCCGAGCTCTTGTCTTTCTATTCTTCTTCTCTCCTTCAGTTTTCTCCTCCAAGCCCCAGAGGGCTTTTCCTTTTCCATCTTGCAGGAACTGCTCTCATGTCATATTCATCTTCGCGGGGGACATGAGATTCAGTTTCACAACCAAGTCTATGTTTTGTTGATTTTTGTTGCTGTTTGTTTGCTAGTTTAAGCTTTATTAGGAAGAACACACAAAACTAAAAAAAATAGCATAATAAATCCTCACGTACCCATCACTCGTCCCCCAAGCCCATCAACCCAGGGCCAATCTCTCCCCATCCATACCCTCATCTACTTTCCCGTCCTTATATTATTTTGCAAATTCAGAGCATCCTGCATTTTCAGTTATACCCTAATGACAGAAAGACTCGATGGAAACAGCTCAAATTACTGAAAGGAAAAGTGAAAAGTAGTTAGAAATTAATATTCGCCTACAGTAGGGTAATCTGCATAAGTGAAAGGATTAACAAAATCTTCCAGCTTTGAGAAGGAAATGGGTAAAGACAGCTCTAGGCATAGCAAGATCTGGGGACCAGAAAACAGTCTGAACATTTTTCTTGCTTTTGTTTTCTTCCTATTTTTTATCATTGCATTTCTGTTTATTGGCTTAGTCAATCCTCAAGCATGTTGACTCCTCCATACAAAGGGGACCAGGGATGCAGAAGCCATCTCCGAACTTAAATGTCCTAGCAAGTCCACAGTTCTTAAGAAAAGACATCCCTGTCAACTTCAATCTGAAAAATCCTGGGGAGTACTTTGATTGGTCCATCCTGAGTCATGTTCCCTTCCCTGAACCAATCCCTGAGGTCAGGGGGCTGCAAAACTCTAACTGATGCAGATTCGGCCATGCCCATCCCTCCTGCACTGTGAGTAACTGGCGGGAGGTACAGAGGAAAGACGCGGAGCACAGAGATCTCAACCATGGGAACAAGAGGGACCTAACATTTACTGAGCTTCTCCTGTGTGACCGGAAAAATCATAATTTATATAAACTAAAATGTCTTTAAAAGTAAATATGATTATCGGCATTTCTGAATGAAGAAAGAGAAATTCAGAACAGTTAGTCAGTTTTCTCAACCTTCAGCCCTTTTGGTATCTCGTTTCCATCCTCATTCATGCTGTTCCTGAGTTATATGTTTCAAAGTCAGGCATATCTTGCAGATACTGCAGATTCCATTCCAGACCACCACAATAAAGTGAATAATGAAATAAAGCAAATCACACAATTTTTGTGGTTTTCCAGTGCATATAAAAGTTATGTTTGCACCATACTGTAGTCTATTAAGTGTGTAATAGCATTATGTCTAAAAAAGTACATAGCTTTATTTTTAAATACCTTATTGCTAAAAAAATGTTAATGATCATCTTAGCCTTCAGTGAATCATAATCTTTTTGCTGGTGGAGGGTCTTGCCTTGATGGCTGCTGACTAGTCAGGGTGGTGATTGCTGAAGCTTGGGGTGGCTGTGGTGATTTATTAAAATAAAGCAACGATAAAATTTGCCACATCAAATGATCCTCCTGCCTCAGCCTCCCAAAGTGCTGGGATTGCAAGTGTGAGCCACCACACTTGGCTTATTTTACTTTTCTTGTCTTTCATGCATTCACTGGAGTAGCATTTTTAATTTCCTTCAAGAACTTTCCTTTGCATTCACAACTTGTCTAACTATTTGACACAAGAGGCCTAGCTTTTGGCCTGTCTCGGCTTTCAAAATGCCTTCCTCGCTAAACTTAACCATTTCCAGCTTTTGAGTTAAAGTGAGAGTTGTGCCGCTCTTCCTTTTACTTGAACACTTAGAGGACCTTGCAGGGTTATTAACTGGCCTAATTCCAATATTGTTGTGTCCCAGGAAATAGGGAGGCCCTAGGACAGGGAGAGAGACAGAGGAGTGGCAGGTGGGTGGAGCAGTCAAAACATAAACATTTATCTACTAAGTTTGCTGTCTTCTGTGGATGTTATTTACCGCACCCCAAAACCATTACAATAGGAACATCCAAGATCACTGACCATAGATCAATCTAAAAGATATAATAACAATCGAAATGTTTGAAATATCATGAGAATTATAAAAATATGACACAAAAACATGAAGTAAGCACATGCGGTTGGAAAAATGATGCCAATGGACTTGCTTGATGTGGGGTTGCCACAAATCCTCAATTCATAAAATACGCGATCTCTGCAAAGCGCGATCAAGCGAAGCTCAGTTAAGTGAGGTTTGCCGGTGCATGGTGAGCGTCCATGGAGTAAAGAGGACATTGCAAGAGACAAACCACAAGTGATTTTGATCAGCATGAACCTTAGACGCATAAGTAATATGAAGCTATATGACCTTAAAATTTTCCTTAACTTCTCTGTGCCTCAGTTTCCTGGTGTGTAAAGTCATGGTAACAATATTTACCTTGCCAGGCTGGCCGCAAGGATTGAGACAAGGCATGTATGTAAAGCGCCTCACACACTGCCCAGCTTATAGCATGAAATAAGTAAATGGCTGTTAGTGTTATTATTATTATTACTATAGCCCATGCTCCAGGTGAATACAAAGAGGTGATTATCAAAAGTAAAAAGAAATCTAGGGTCACCAACCATGATAGATGCTGCGATTGTAAAATGAAAACATCTTACCTTTACTATTTCTTAAAGCAAAGATCCAAAAAACACAAAGGTGTGTGTTATTTCCCATATCAATTGAACACGCTTTTGCCCCAATCCAGGAATTCACTGGAAGCTGCGCTGAGGAGGGTAATGAGGTTACTAAAAAGGAAAACATTGAAAAGCACAAAAACCTCGCTGACCTAGAAAGTGAAATGTTTGAAAGTGGTTTTGTCAAATTAGGGTAGATATCATTCTCATTTCTGGTTCTTGTTTGAAAGGGAAGCCAATAAAATTGTCTTAAAGAGGAAAATTGTCCCAGTGAATGGTTCCAGCCTTCTAAATCTAACATGTAACAACGTGACAACACACTGTCTCTATTTGCTGAAGTCTAGACAAATGCTACTGCTACAGCTGGAAAAGATCAGCAGCGAAAATGGAAAGACAATTCTGGATAAATACTACCCTGGGAATGCGTTCAGTGCTCTAGATGAAATTGTCCCTGCCTCAATTGGCAGCTAGCTTGCCAGACATGCTTTTTGTTGGAAAGGGTATAACTCACTCTAGAAAAAGATCGTGTAAGAATGGCTCAGAGGACTGTAAGCCAATGGAATGCAGGGATTTCATAGAGCCCCACTGTGAGGTTTCTGGAACCAGGAAACAACTGGTTATGGGAAGATCCAGGCGGTCTGGAGAGACATGTGAGATGCCTTTCCTCGCTGTAAATTGTTATGCTACCCATGCAGATGAGTATGTGCTATCTCCGGTCTCAGCTAGGTTAAGCTCTGAGAATTTACTTAGCAACTTGAGCCACAAAAAATGGAAAATCTGATAGGAGCGGCCAGGCAAAGCAGAACGTTCTGCATTTCTTATTCCTGGCTACCTTCCTCTGTGTTGTCACCTAATGAGGGGAAAGGAAAGAGCAAAGGGTTTGCAATATGGAGCCTGCCAAGCAAACCACAGAGGAACTCTTTTAGCAAAGAGGCATCCTTTGTTTTCACGATGTTGAAAGACATCATTAGAACAAATCTCTAAACACTTGGAAGCAAGAATTGTATTTCACTTAGAATTTTATTTCCAGGGCCCATTACTCTGCCTGGAACCAAGAAATACTCAGCAGATGTAGACTGAATGGACATATGAATGGAAGACACACATTTGATAAGACAGTCAAATCTAAGTTGCCTCCCGAATTGGTCAGGATCAGGTATTTTCAGCACTTGTCAGTAAGGCCAGACAAAATCAGGAATAAATCTTTATTTCTTATACCAAAGAGACTGCCTTTGGAACTGGAGGGAGCACAATAACGAAAGGTGAGAATGCTCCTTCTGCATCTGATGTCTTGGATTTGTGCAGAGCTTTGAGAAAAAGAACTAGGATTCATTTACACATTCATTCAAAAAATGAGTTTTGCCCTTACTGACTCCATCATCTCTGTGAAATCCCTGTGGTATTCAGAATGGGAAAATTTGAGAGAATTAAAGCCTATCCAACATCTGCATTCCAAAGGGAACAAGTTCCTTTAAGTTTCGGGGGGCTGGGGCAGGTAGCCCTTGGTTCCACGCAGGCTTTTTGTGTTTCTCATGTAATGAGCAAACGCCACTACAGTGTGCTAAGCTCCGGTACAGGAGGGAGAGCCTGGGGACTGACCTTGCAATCTCGGCTTATTTTGACCTAATCCCTCGCCTCTCTGGTTATTCTCAGTCCTTTCTTACTTGTTTTTCCTTTGATACCAACCAGGCTCCCAATCTCTAACCTGAGCCTTGCAGGGACTTGGGTGTGCCCACAAGGGATGGCCAGAGGACTTCTCTTGCCTCTCGAGTTTTCCCTGGCCTTGGCAGTAACACAGTCTGGGCTGCCTGAGCAAACTGCTCTATGCCGCCACCACCCCCCATCCTCACCCATATACGCACACACTCGGCCCAGCCACGGGCTTGCCTGGGAAAATTGCTCTATGCCGCCCCCACTTGGCCGACCCATGGTAGCTCTGGAAACTATGATGTCTACATTTCAAATTCATGTTGGCTCTTGGCCCATTGAATGGTCATGTGCTAAATATGAGTGAATAATATCAGGTTTAGCTACTAATTGGTAAGGCCAACATGTACTTTTATAGTCCCTTTTATTCGATAATGCCATTACTAACAATTACTTTAAAATTTTTATTATGGAAAATGTCAAACGTATACAAAAGTAGAATGGAATAATGAACTAGCATGCACCCATCAGGCAGCTTCACAATTACTTCTGAAGTTTGTGACTATAAAAATAGTTGCATAACCAGAAAATCTCTTGAATACTGCACATTTTTGCCTAAAGCTATATTTGCAACGTGGCAGTTTTGGCAGCCGTGCCTTTTAAGATCATATCCTGCCTGGCTCAGTAATGACAGACCATTCCTCCCAGCCAACCTCGTCTGAACTGCTTAAGTAAATCTACCCAAGATATTATGTGTTTTCTCTCTTTCTTAAAAATAGAAGGTGATTTAAAAGATCATAAAAATGTTCATTCATCAGGACAGTCCATACAGACCTGTTTCTGTCTGTGATAACAACTTGGCAGGAGAGCATGTTTATTGTCTCCGATCTCAACCACAAAAAGGCCAGCAAGGTAACATAAACCATCTCAGCCTCCCTTAATAATTAATTGCACAGTCCATCCATGAGTTCATCTAAACATTTTTGAAGCTGTTTCTATTTCTAGCCTGTACTAGTTCTGAACAAGCCTAGCAAAGGCCATGGAGATAACAGGGTAGAATCACAGGCTGATGGGGTGGATAATGAAACACACGTACACGCATTTCACTTTACTAGACACCACTGGGTTAAATGGACCCTAAAGCCAAGCAGTAGAATTAGCAGTTAAACCAGTAAAGCCTTTTCTTAATTACTAAAGAGTTTACCACCTGAACCAATAAATCCTCACACAGTCAAAGGTGAGTGCATTTCTAAAAATTAAAGTTACTTTAAGGTATATTATAACCCACAGTGCAATCTAGACTTGTGGAGGTAAGGTATGTGAGTATAAGAGCTCTTCCTATCCTAGCTCCAATAACCTTAGTACAAACATTTATCTTTATTAAGGTGAAGATGAATATTATGTGTGTGTATGCATATGTACATGTGTGTATAAAACACATATGAAATTGTTGTTGTTGTTGTTTTTGTTGCTTCTTGAGGTTAAATATAATTCTGAAGGTGATGATTTGCATCTCCAAACAAGCATGTTGGTTTTACTAAGGAATTTAGCAAATATAATATTAACATGTATTTGGAGAAATACACTCTTGCACTGCTGGTGGGAATGTAAATCAGTGTGATCTCCTTGGTAGTAACATGGCATGAAAATCGTTCTAACCCTTTCACTCACTAATTCCCAGATATTACACAAACTAAACCTTTTAACAGTGCCTCAGAAGCTGCCCTGCATCCCTTTGCCTGCTCTTTCCTTTTCCTAATACATCGTGTACTCATCTTTAGTAGGATGGGTCGCAAGCAAGGGGAATATCAGGAGATAAAACTGGGTGACTACAGGCATAGTTTGGTATAATCTACATCCAAGACAAAAAAGTTCTAAGAGCACACCATATTAACAATGAATTCTAAGAAACACCATTTATAAAGGACGAACACTTGTGTATTCTGTGTAATCAATCACGTTTTGAACTAACTTGAGTTATGTCAGTCAGAAAAGGTATAATATAAAAATACTAATAGAGTCTCACTTTAAGGACAAATTTTACATAATACAAATTCCTCCAAATTAGAAATTTATTTATTGTAATCTGTGTTTATGCCATTGCCACTTAACAGCACTATTTTTGTGGATACGTCAAAATAACTGCCATCCGTCAACAGGTTTCATCTTGAATCATGTGAATTTGAATGAGATACAAAAGCATCCCTTGAACCAGTGGCTCCTGACCTTTTTGGCACCAGGGACCAGTTTCATGGAAGATAATTTTTCCACGGGGAGGCGGGATGGTTTCAGGATGATTCAAGGGCATTACATTTATTGTGCAGTCAACCCTCTCTGCTAATGATAATCTGTATTTGCAGCCACTCCCAGCACTAGCATCACCACTCACCTCCACCTCAGATCATCAGGCATCAGATTCTCATAAGGAGCGAGCAACCTAGGTCCCTCGTATGCACAGTTTACAGTAGGGTTCACACTCTCATGAGAATCTAATGCCCCAGCCGATCTGACAGGAGGCAGAGCTTACGCAGCTATGCGAGGGATGGGAAGTGGCTGTAAAAACACGTGAAGCTTCACTTACTTGCCCACCACTCATCTCCTGCTGTGCAGCCCAGTACCTAACATGCTACTGACTGGTACCGGTCTAGGGCCCAGGGGTTGGGAACCACAGCCTTGTATTGCTAACAGATGCTTTTACTTGAACAGTGCTTGGTTTTCTTAGCTGCCTCAATGAATTTGTCTCTCAGAAGCTGCAGGCATTTCCTTAGTGGCCAGAGGGGCACTGACTGTCTATCTGTCCAAGTGTTAATTAGGGTACAATCAGTTAGGCAGAAGACAAGTCAACTGGGTGATGAGGAAGGTCAGTTTTGCAGCTTAATCACAAAACGAAGTATGGCTTTGCAGCTGCTAAGAGTATTCTAGGAGTGGGATGCTATGCCCCAAGGGAAAGAAGAACGAAGGGCTGACCTCTTTCGTCCACTCTGGGAGACTTGCTGTGACCTATGTAATCATGGGATGATGGTATGCTGTAAAACATTGGCTCTCTCCTGTTATTGGAGAGGCCTTGCATGTTCCCTTTGCCTGGAATGCTCTCACCTCCTAGGCAAATTCCTCCTCATCCTACAGATTTCAGTTCTTCCCCAGGGAAGCCACTCTCAGTCTTGGCCAGGATTCTTTAGGCATGCACAAAACCCAGGTTATATTGCACAATTTATATTGTCTATAAATTACTTGTAAATACTTCAGCATACACCATGTGTTTGTTTGTCTTGATCTCCATCTTGGGGACATTTAATTCACAGTTGAAGGACCTTAGTCTAAAATACACACTCAAGATGTGATAAGTTACCATTTAAAAACTAATTGAAAATCTACAGAAAGCTCAACTATCTTTATCTCTAATCCACCAATTTAATAATCATCAAATCGTCTTTTTAAAATAATTTTTCATTAATTTAATGAGTGGCATTTTAAACAATGTGGACTGGCTAGAAATCTAGCATATATTCTCTTGCCTTCACAAAAATTGGGTAAAGAATGGAGGATGGCCAGCAGCACAAACTCTTCAGAAGGATGCCTTAGGGTTAGGAGTCCATCTGGTTCTGGGTCCAGATGCTTAAAGAGGATGCTGACACCTGGATCCTGCTGCCAGAATATTGTCACATTCATTTCAAGTGAACCCTTTCTGCCATGTGCTTTGTCAGAGCATTAAGCATTGCTGCTTGATACGGTGTGGAGACAGCAGCATCAGCGATCCCTGGGAGGTGGCTAGAAACGCCAAATCTCAGGCCCCACCCCAGACCGACCACATTTCGGCAAGACTCCCAGTGATTTCTATGCACACTGGCATTTGAGAAGCACCGCTTACATTTAACAACTGAAGCCTGGGACTTCATGGGGTTTACAGACCAGGTTGTTGGAATGCATTTTAGTTTTCTTTTTGGATGCCAGTCTGCTGATAACCTTTCATGTGACAAAATTCCACTGGAGGCTTACTGTCACTGTAACTGACATCTGGTGGTGAAGAGGTAAGTGGGGAGAACTGTGGACCCCTCCGACCTTAATTATTGGAGTGCACCTCTATCTACCATAAATCACGTTATCATTGTGAACTAGCAATTGGCTTAGGTCAGTTTGCAACCTTTTCTTTTTCCAGCTTGTCCTTGCTTGTAATGTTACATTCATTCTGTGCTTACGTGGTGAATGATGTCTCCCTCGCCATAAGGTAGGCTCTAAGAGGGCAGACGCAGGTTTTATTTTGTCTTTCTTTTGCCTCTCTGGTTAGGCATATAGCACTGTTCCTAGTAGACACACAGTAAATATTTAAATATTGCTAAAGGAAGGTTTGTGATTTTCTGAGCAGGCAGGGGAAATGCATTTAAGCTTTTGTGAGCTTTAGAACTTTGAACCAACTCTTGGTTGCTGAATAAATAACTTCCATCGTGATTTGCCCCTCAAAATGCAAGACCTTATCTTGTGTTCTTCTAGTGTCACTGCTGTGAAGTCCAGAATATGGAGAATTAATCATGAAAGTTTTTTTCTTTCTTTTTCTGTTTTTGTTTTGTTTGCTTATCTTTTTTGTTTTTGGTTTTTTTTTTTTTTTGGTTGGAGCTTGCTAATCAAGTATGTACCAGTTTAATAATCGTGGAATGCATAACTACAGTGTTGAAAGGAGCATTGACAAATTATTTCATGACTTCAGCACTTTGTTCTGGGCTCAAGGTGGCAGACAGCCATTTTATCAGAAGGAGCAAAACCAGCCAGTGGTGACATGCAAATGCCTTCTCCAAAACCCAGTTTGTAAAATAAAACTTTTATCAGAAATATGTAATCAATGTAAGCCTATTTTATGCAAATTATACCCTATTAAGGAAGCTTGTGAACAAAATCTCTGACAACAGGATTCTGCAGGGTTTTTTTTTGGCACCTCTGTGATAGACAGTACTAAATGCCAGCAGACTTGCATATTTAAAATATTTAATAATGGGGAGAAAATATAAAATTAATTACCTTGGTGAGGAAAAAATCTGTCAGACAGATAATTTATTAAAAACTATTTTGGAAAATTGTTACATAAAACATTTCTAAATATGAGACATTGATCTATCTAATAATAGGTATTGGAACTATACCAAAGTGGTGCCAAATTAAGATTTATGTTGAGCTCCAATCCAAACAACAGATGAAATAAAACATATCTATAATACGCAATTGACTGCTCATGGCAATCTCAGACCACAAGAATAGCTTGCCAGCTCTTGTTTGCAGCTCCTAATGTCTCATATGAGTGTTATTTAAGGGAAGAGAAGTACTTTTAATGTTCTAGCCAAGGCTGCAGAAGATATTTTTCAAAAGAGTGTGCCCTGGATCATATGATTTATTTCAATATAGTTCCTAGAGGACCACCTTCATCATTGTTCTTTTTTTAGCACTGTAGATTTCTTCCTATTTTCAAAACCACATGCATAAGAAATATGCCAGGAAGAAATCCATACACCATAGTAATATGTGGATGAAGTGATTGAAATGGTCAATACTATATATTAAAACATAACATTTTTCTTAGACTTTCAACCTCATGTAGGAAACTTACCATTTGAAAAGGACGAAACTAGAAGATTTTGTTGATTAGAAATATTTATGCACCTAGATCCCTGAAATGGAAAGGCACACACTTTATCGTCCTGCTGCTATAACTCAAAACTGCTGAATAGATTTAGTATTTTTTTAAGTGAATTAAAACCAGACATGGGCAATTTAAACTCCAAAGCCAGTGGTTTCAATAAGGAATGAGGAGAATAAAATAGTGATGATGGAAAGTTTTTGCCCAGTAATAGGTGTGTGCTCTTATTCTGAAAGAAAGAGGATGTGGAGATGGAAATGTGATTTAGACTAAGGATGGAGAAAGCAAGCAAAGCCAAAAGGTGTAGAGCAGAAAAGGGAAATTTCCACATCCTAGAGCCCAGGTCTTTCTTTTCTTTAAGTGGAGGCCACTCAGAGCACACGGAGCACTTTCTGGGGCCCTGGGGTGGAAGAGACTGCCTTTGCCACCATCTCCTAAACTGGCTATTTCTGAGTTTGCATATGCCATAACCAAAAAAAGGACACTCTAGCCCCTTCACCCAGTTTTAGTCGCCTGAGTAGGAGAAACAGAGAGTTTCACAGCTACACACACTAAAGAACTGGAAAGGAAGCTAGTCTCACTCTGTCTGCCCCTCCTCCCCGCCACCCCCTTGCGTATTTCCATTCTTACTTCCCAGGAGAGCACCTCTGTTCTTTTCGGATGTTGCAAATAAGTGTTTCAGAACTTTCAAAAAGAATATCCACTCCGTAACTTGTAAATTCCTTTCATGGTAGCAGAGTGGTCTTAAAGAAAGAAGACCTAGTTTTTAAACTTATCCGTTTAGCTTAAACAATTAATTTGATAAATGTTTCCGTATTTGTAAATATAAATATTTGTCTTGCTTTCTATATGCAAGACAAGATAGATACAGAGCTTACTAAAATGGCAATAATAAAGATGACAAGGAGCTTAAAGGAGAGAAAACTTGTAAATGATTACAGCATTATGAGATGTTTGCAAGTGCGCACTAGATCACAAGTGATACCGAGAAGAAAATGATCCTGTTGGTTGGGTCAAGAGGAAAGGCTTCTATCAGAAAGGTACAGCTGAGAAAGGATGTTAGCAAGTCTCTGCACCACACTCTCTTCTGCATCTCTCTTTCTCCACTGTTTTTCAGTCTTGATTCTTTCACCTTTTTCCTTTTCTCTCATACTCCTTACTCTTCAAAGCTTTGGGTTAATATTAATTATTCGTACCATCTCTAAGATTGTAAAAGTATATCTTCCTTTTCTTACCTGTTGACCTATTTCATCATATACAAGCATATATATAATTTTACAGAAAAACAAAATGCAATCAGACTGTGTGTGTGTGTGTGTGTGTGTGTGTGTGTGTGTGTATTTTCATTCATTTTACAGCACTTTTGTCCCTCCCAGTTTTTGCTTGGCCCTCCTAACTCTGTAGCTAATTCCTATTGACAACTTTCAATGCCGTCCTGGAGTTTCCTCATGATCACATGACCACACACACACACACACACACACACACACGACATACATACACACATATACATATCTATAAGGTTGTTTCTTCATTGCTTGTTTTACAAACATAAGATTATATTATGCACACTTTTCTGTATCTTGTCTTTCTCATTCAAAAGTATTCATAGGAATTTCTCTGTCCATTAGCAGAGTTCCAACTCATTCTTTTTATGGCTATATAATATTCTGTAGTGTGAACACAGTGAATTTGACAATCATTCCCCAAAAAAACTGGAACCTTACCTCCAGGTTTATGCTGTAATAGGTGTTGATGTTTATATATCCTTATGGGTTTTTATTTCTTGGTTATAGATTCCAACAATGGGATTGTCAGATCAAAACACACACACACACACACACACACACACACACACACACTCAATTTTAATAGATATTGCCAGGTAAGCTCCTTTCAAAAAATGTTTTAATTCACACCACCAATGTGAGAGAAAATATTCTTTCTGTATCCCTGTCAGCAACAGATGTTTACACATTTTTTTCACTCTTTATGCATTGCTTGCTTCTTTTATGAATCTATTTAAATATTTAAATATGCAAAATATTTACATGATTCCAAAGTCAAAGCTATATAACCAACTATATTCAAAGAACTCTTATTTCCATCACTATCTTCTCTGACCTTCAACTTAGGTAATAATTTTTATTCATTTTTAGTTTGTTCTTTAATATTTCTTTTTTCAAATATACTTAATTACATTTTTATTTACACATTTAACCCCTTTTCTTACACAAAAGCTCCATGTCACATATATTTTCCTGTAATTAGCTCTTGTCACTTAAAAATATATCCTGATTCTCAAATCGCATGAGTGAACAAAGACCTTTCTCATTTTTTTATAGCTACACAATATTATATGAATGTACGATGTGTTATTCAACCAGTCTCAAATTGATGAACATTGAGGTTGATTTCAATCTTTTACTAGTCTAAAAAATGTCACAGTGAATAATCTTGAGCATAAGTCATTTCATATTTTTCCAGTGTATTTTTAGACTAGATTCCTAGAAGTGAGATTGCCATGAAAAGAGTGAATGCATATATATATATATATATATATATATATGATATTACCAAATGCCCCTCCATTGTGTTCACAACATTGCCTTCCCACCAAAAGTATGAGAGCGACTGTTTCTCCATAGCTTTGCCAAAATTCTCTGCTTTCAAGTCTTTAGCTTTTCATCAAATTGATATATGAGAAATGATCATTTCATTTAATTTTTTTCTCTGAGTAAGATTGAGGATCTTCTCATGTCTAAGTACTATTAACAATTTTTTTCTATGAATTTCTTATTTATATCATTTTGCTCATTTCTCTACTGGGTTATTGGTCTTTTTTTTTTCCTCAATTTTAGTTGTATTTTAGTGAAACAACTTTTTCTGCTCTAAATTTAAAATATTTGAAATTTTTATTTTGACATTGTGTGTGAATGACTTTGTCATGGAAAGGTGGTTTTTCGTGTGTGTATAATCGAACCCAATTATTTGAAATTGCTTATGGCTTTTGAGTCATAATAAGGTATTT
>CAUYSK010100653.1:0-50314 GCA_963575035.1 Avahi laniger
CCACCATGCCCAGCTAATTTTTTCTATATTTTTAGTTGTCTGATTAATTTCTTTCTTTTTTAAGTAGAGACGGGGTCTCGCTCTTGCTCAGGCTGGTTTTGAACTCCTGAGCTCAAACAATCCGCCCGCCTCGGCCTCCCAAATTGCTAGGATTACAGACATGAGCCACCACGCCCAGCCGACGTAATCATTTTTATAAAGTGGCAGAGGACTTGGCAGAATTGTGTTCTGATAGACGGGAAGTAGAGCTTGTAAATGATGAACTTGAATATTTAATTGAAGTAATTTCTAAGCAAAATGTTGAAGGTGCAGCCTACAGAAAAATGAGAAAAGAGAGTTAAATTGCAGAGGTAATTGATAAGCAAAAAGGAACCAGAACTTGAAGATTTGGAAATCTTTTAGCCTATCCATACTGTGAAAAATGAGAAACCTTCTTCTTTAGGGAACATCAAGGATATGACTGAACAAAAAGTTGCTAAAGACATTAGGTGTATCACTTTTGAATCCAATAAGCCATCCCAGCAGATATGTCACCAGTTGGAACTGAAAAGGACAAAGATAAGATGAAATAAAGGTTGTCAGATTTCCAGAATTCAACAAGGATAAAATGAGTCAATAATGATATCCGACTGTAGACATTTGTTATCTTTCCTGGATTCCCAAGGGTGGACTGTATCTCAGGGCAGAAGAGGGAGAGCCGCTGCCCATTGATGAGGGAGGAGGGTAGCCTCCTAAATGAACTAGAAGGATAGAATATCAAGGCAAGAAGATAATTACTCAAGCCTTGAAATCTAAAGAAATTTGTCTTGCGAGTTTTCAGACTTGTTTGGTATCCATGATACCTTTTCCTTCTTGTTTCTTCCTTTTGAAATGGGAATGTCTATTCTATGTCTGTCCCACCATTGCATTTTAGAAGCAGATGACTTGTCAGTTTCACAGTTTCACAGACAAAAGAATTTTGTGCCAGATGAATCATATCTGAAGGCTTATCTACACCTGATACAGAAAACATTTGGATAAAATTTTATACTTAGTGTTAATGCTGCTTAAGACTTCTAGAGAAGTAGAGATGGGAGATGGTGTCAGTATGTTTTGCATGAAAAATATAAATTTATTTTTGGGGGGAACAAAAGGAAAACTTTATGGGTTCAGTTGTGTTCTTCGTCAAATATTATATGCTAATGTCCAAGTCCCCGGTACCTTAAGTTTTGACCTTACTTGGAAATAGGATTGTGGTAGACATAATTATTTAAGATGAGGTCATACCAGAGTAAGGTGGTCCACTCATCCAGCATGATTGGTGTCCTTATGAGAACGGGATATTTGAACGTAGACGCAGTCATGCAGCGTAGAAAAAAAGACAATGTGAAAAGACACAGGAAAAACATGGTCATCTGTAAATCAAGGAGAGAGGCCTAGAATAGATTCACCCTTTATAATCCTTAGAAAAAACCAATCCTGTTGATAACTTGATTGTAGACTTCTCACCAGATCTGAGACAATACATTTCTGTTGTTTTATCAGTTTGTGGTAATTCGATATGGTAGCCCTAGCAAACTAATACAATATATAAAAATCAATTGAGTTTCTATCAACTAGCAAAGAACTCTGTGAAATTTAAATTAAATAATTAGAATGATTTAATATAGCACCAGTGAAATGAAATATTTAGATAAAAATCTAAATAAATATTTACATCCATGCCAGATGTGCCTGGTGAAAATGACACAACACTACTAAATCAAAAAGGACCTGAATAAATGAAGAAATATATTGTGCTCTTATATTTAAAGACTTATTGAAATGTCAAATATTCCCAAACTGATCCTAATTTAACATTATCCTAATAAAAATCCCAGAAGAATTTTATGTAGACATTGACAAGTTTATTTTAAAATTTATTTGAAAAAGCAAAGTAAATAGAACAATTATAGAATACTCATACCACCTGATTTCAAAAATAGAAAGTTAACATAATTTTTAAAAATATGGTTTGGCAAAGGGTAAACACATATATAGATGCAATGGAATAGAATATCCAGATATGGACTGATGCAATATGATCAATTGATTTTTGATGAGGATGCATAGGAGATTAATTGGAGAAAAGATAATCTCAAAAAAGATGCTGGAAAAATTGGGCATCTACATGTATATTTCAATCTATACCTCACATCTTCTGTAAAATTTATTCCAAAACAGATCATAGACTTAAAAATAAAACACAAACTATGAAGCTGTTATAAGAAAACATGAGAGAAAGTGTTTGGCAAAAATTCTTAGACATAATCCCTGAAGTATGATATATTTTTAAAAAAGTTGATAAGTTGGACTTCAACTAAATTAAAATTGAAAGATAAGCCAGACACTGAAGAAACATGTTTGCAAATAACAATTTGACAAATGACCTTTATCCAGAATATATGGTGAATAAAACAACTTAATAAACTAATAATTTTAGTCATTTGACAAAAAATTCAATAGAATTGAATTTTTAAAAATGACAGTACTCATTGCTGATGAGGAATAAAAAGCAACTGAAATTCTCATACGCTACAGGTAGGAAGAAAACTGGTACAACCAGTGTGAAGAACAGTTATATCATTTCATACATAGATACATATGTACTCTATAATATAGAAATTCTACTTTTAGTACTTTAGCTAAGAAAAATGAAAACTTATGTTCACCAAAACCCATATGCAAAAGTTTTAACAGCTTTATTCAATACTAACACAAGATGAAAACAACCCAAATGTCCTTAAATTGGTGAATAGATAAACAATATACAGCACATCCATACAGTGGGTGAAGAGTGGATGCTTCTCTGCTTTACAATCAAAACATGAGCGAATTTCAAATGAATTATGATAAATAAAGCAAGCCTCTGAAAAGACTATATATCATCGTATTCCATCTAAAGACATTTTGGAAAAAAAACACTATAGGCTGGAAAAAAGATTACTGTATTATAAGGCTTAGGGGTGAGAAAAAAAGTTTGACTACACAAAAATAGCTGAAGGAACTTCTTTTAGATGATAGGACTGTTCTCTACCTTGTTTGTTGTGATAGTTACATGACTCTATGCATTTATCCAAATTCACAAAACCGTAGAATCAGGGTCCAACTACAAAGTTAGAAGAAAGGATCCACACAAGGTTACTTTCACTTCAGACACCAACTGCAAGTTCAGGAGTTTCCCCAAACCACCCTCGGGTTCAATGGTTCACTAGAGAGATTTACTTAATGAAAGCCAAAGACGCTCTTACCCTTAATGAGTAAAAGTATGTATTATTTCTCACAAGGAAAGAGTGCCACTGTGAATTTTTAAATAGAGAAATAACATGCTGGATCTGTACCTTGGATAGGTAACTCTATTATAAATGGAGTTTAGACTGGGGAGGGAAGATGGAGGCAGAAAGACAAATTGATTAGAGCCTAACCTACTACAGATAAAACAGGAATATTTACTTGCTTACTTTTAAACATGTAATGGTATCTGAATGTAGTTTATCTGAGTTAGTTTTTCTGCTTTTAAAATTAATTTTAATAAATTATCCTGCATTTGCCTATTAGCATAATTTGATCTAATTGCATGTTTAATGTAAATAGCTCTAATCACATAATTTGTATGTGTTAATGACATAATTAAATGATGCACAATTACAATTTTAATGATGTCATAAAATCTTTATAAAGCATGGCTAAACATAAGCCCACCACACATCAGGGATGTGCCCCTTGAGGTCAAAGACTGTGGGAAATGGAAAGGAATGTGTATTGTCTAGTTCAATCCACTCATTTAACAAGTAACATTTTATCAAATAGTATGGAATAGTCATTTGTGTACCATCTACTTAAATCCATTTAACTTATCTTAAAGTTAACTTATTTTTAAAATTTGACTATCTCTGACAATTTCCTTTCTCCTCTATTATATCTGTTAAATGCATGCTTCCTCTTTAAGATCGAACTCACTTATCATCCCTTCTTTAAAGTCATTCCAAATTCCCAAAAGCAAAGTTCCTCATTCATTACTTTATGATACCTATTAGTTCTTTGCTGTATTACTGTAGAGCATTCTGCCTTGCGTTGTGTGATTTACACTTGTCTCCTTTTGTATTATTGCATAAGGTCTTATTCATGAGAAGTAGTACAATATATTGATTCAGACCTAATATTCTTTGGTCAGGAAGACCTAGGTTCAAAGTCCTAGAATAAGCCTGGCAAAGCCAAAGCCTGGCATGCCTAGTTTTAATTCTGAATTTGAATACTGAGTATAAATGAAAAGGAACAGGTATAAAATTTTTAATAAAAAGTAGTGAAAAGAATCAGAGAAAAAGTAATATTAATAGATATAGAAGACAGGTAAGGAAGATCCAAAATGGTTATAATTGTCTAAAAAGAAAAAGAGTGGATCTGAACTAAAATTTACAATTATAATTTAAGACAACTTTCTGATATTAAAATGGACATAATTCCTAAAATATTCCACTATTTACTTGGTAAAACTACCCCAGAATAATACTAAACAGTAAAGGCAAAGTGGGTAAAAGTCATTTATAAAGAAAAAAACTCAATTTGTTATCGAACATGTTGACAACAGCATGCATTCAAGTCAACGTCAGAATGACCTTTAAAACAAATTTAAACAAAGGAAGCGTGGATATTCTATGAAGAAAATGTAAACCCATACTTTAAAACAATGAAAACACAGAGAGAAGAGAGTGAAAGCAGAAGAAATTTGAAAACAGTACAATTTGGAGACAAAACAATTGAAATAAAACCATGGATTAAAAATTCAGTGGCTCAAAGTAAACAACTGAAATGGAGTAGAGAGGGTATTACACCTGCTCTTATAATTCTGACTTTTGAAACATAGGCATTTCTATTTGTTATAAATAACATCACTTAACATTAAGTTAAAAATGAAGAAGAAAACTCAAAATTGAGAAAAGGTGGAAATCTATCTATTTATATATGAAATAAGCACACAAAGAATTATTTCAAGTGACTTTTGGATAAAGTACTTTGAGTGCATGGTGTCAGGTGGCTATATTCTAGGCTTAAAAAATAACATCATTCTTCAGAACATTTATTATTTTCAGTAATTGTGGAATCCTTATTTGAAATTATTTCATGTAAATTCCAAGAAAAATCAGATAGATTGATATATTAATATTCCTAGAACAATTGTCTTTCAGTTTAAAACAATCATAATTGCAAAATGGAGAAGAAAAGAGAAAATCCTGTCATTAAATTTTGAACATGAAAGTATCTGTATGAAGTAGAATGTGGAATTGGAAATATAACTATGAATTCACATTGATTACTTTAGTATATCAATAAAGGGGTTTAGAAACAATATCATTTCAGCAGCAATGGGCACACTTAGTGCCCAGATCTTCATCATACAAGAGGGCTTCTCTATACATGGCACATTCTTTAGTTGGCTGAGGATATAGTCTTACTATGGAGCATAACTTACCAATAACTTTCAAATAATAAAACAGTTCTCCTGGTACTTTAAACAAAAATCAGTTTTTGAACCATAATAACATCCAGCTCAGTGTAATCATCAACACTCAAACCTTCATTCTAATTTTAGTGCCTTTCCCAGTTTGAGTGGGCTGCAGACAACAAGTCAGTCATGGGAAAGGGAAAGTGATCAGATTATTTTATCTCCTCGAATCTACTTACAGCCTTCTTCCTAGCTTGCTAAGCATAGTCTCCAACATTTCTAGCATCAAACATGGGGAAAAGAATAAGAGGCATTGGGTCAGGGAACTCTCATTTGACTTTCCAGTTGTGGACTGGGTTTGACACTTTATTGCTGTGTATGTGAATTGTCACTCTTTCTTTTTTCCAGATGATCTTCTTTGGAAGGACGTGAAACAACACAATATTCTTTTCCATATGTGATCATCATCTGCCTCTCTAATCTGCTTGCACTAAAAGACAGACCCTTGTCCTTTAAATTAATGCCAAATAATTGTCATAGTTTTTCAAAAGAATTACATCTCCTACCCTTCTGGCCTTTCCAATCTCATTTATACGCTGAAACTGGGTAGTCATCTAAGGGTTCCAACATCCGTTTTCAATCAACTCCTTAGTAAGTCTATTGTAGAGGGTCTGGCATATTATTTTGAAGTATGGGAGTAGATGATAACTAGTTTCATGAGGCTTCAGACAGTATTAATATTTTTTAATACACATAAAGAGTCTATACATTCTGATGTATTTTACCATATATATGTTATTGCACTTAAACTATGTCATATTTGCTATTTCAAGGTGTGATTTTTCACTACACATCTTGGGAACTGATCTCTTGTACATCTGTATTACCATTTACTGACTAAATTAAGTTAAAAAAAGCAGATTCTTCACCATTTTTTTCAATGACTGTTTTACATAATGTCTCAGTAAATTAATTATGAAGTCTTTGTTAGTATCATGCCAAATAGAAATTATTTAACTGAGGATTTGTCCTAATTTCTAGAGGAAAAAATATAGAATTTAATATTATTTCTTAATTTTGAGTTTAATTTCTGCTCTTACATACTTTATAGGTACTCAAGGCACTATATTTGGAGCAGTGCCTTAGATTTCCAAGTAGTAATGTAGTTTCTTCTCCATAAAACTTCTATAGCTGCAAGACGCTTTGGGGCCCATTGCATAAGAGAATGTTATATGTCTGTTTTAGCAATAACCTGTCCTTTCTTATATCTGCTACTGAGAGTATTCGCCACTTAAGTTGCTAGGAGGGATAAGAGACCACAGTGGCACACCATTGAGCAGCATGGCTATTAAGAGTGCACTACTGTAATTCCTCCCTTGGTTCAGGGTTTAGTGTACAAGTGTATAATTCTTAGCAGTGTCTAAATTGTCATAGGAACATATAAGTTACAAGTGTTTTACAATTTAATTTCTGACCCTGTCTGTCCTACTTGAGTCTGACAGAAGAAAATACTACAGGAGATTGAATTTATGTTTATTAGAAAGTCAGGTGAAATGAAGCTTAGGAAAGCTTTCTACCTTTGAATATCTAGTTTATATAAAAGGATATACATATTACCAACATCAAGAGAAAAAAACAGTAACCAAACTTTTATTCAATGACATATACATACAAGTATTCATAAAGGATATACTTTAATGATATGTCCTCTTCCCCAAGCCATTAGTTATTGCTGACATCAATGTAGTCAACCTAACACCTAGTGCACCTAAAAATAAAAAATATATATTTCATAATACAATCATACATCAAACTCATCAAACTGCACCGTAATATACAAAAGCATTAATGAAATATTCCAAATAGAGTTCTTTGTGAATGGATTAATTTGGCATTTAAAGATTCTGGGAAAAACAACATGAATAAGAACAAAGTTCTGTCAAGTAGAAGAAAAACACCCATATACATCTAATTATAACCCATTTCAAACTGTGGAAATTGCAGTAATAATGGCATAAAAAAGACAATAGATGTCCAGAAAAAGATGTATTAATATGACAATAGTATTCATGAGGATTTTACAAAGGAGATAGATTTCAACTGAAAATTGAACATTGTTCCAAGTAAATAAGGTGCAATTTTTATTAAACATAGAGGAAATAGAAGTAAAAATATGTTAAAGCATTCAGAGAATAAGAAGAATAAAAGTGAGTTAAAAATGGAAGGCGGCACATGAAGGGTGCTTAACATCATTAATCATTAGGAAAATCAAAACCACAAAAAGATACCACTTCACAACCTAGGATGGCTATCAAAAAAAAAAAAAGAAAAAGAAAAACCTAAGCAAACAAAAGCAACAAGAATAACAACAACAACAACAAAAAACCCAGCAAATAAGTGTTGGTGAAGATGTGGAGAAATTAGAATCTTTGTGAACTGCTGATGAGAATGCAAACTGGTGCAACTGCTATGAATCACAGCATGGCGGTTACTCAAAGAATTAAAAATAGAATTATCATATGATCTAGCAATTTAATTTCTGGGTATCTACTCCTCAAACATTGACAGCATGGGCTTGAACATATATTTGTTATATTAGTCCACTTGAGCTGCCATAATAAAATACCATTGATTGGATGATTTAAACAACAGAAACTTATTTCTCATAGTCCTGGAGGCTGGGAAGGCCAAGATCAAGGTGGGGGCCAATTTGGTACTGGTGATGTCTCTTCTCCTGGCTTTCAAACTGTTACATTTTCTGTGTTTTTGCATGGCCTTTCCTCTGTGCATTTGGAGGCAGCGGGATGGGGAGGGGTTGGGGGAGGTGGGGGGTGCAAAGAGAGAGAATCTCTTTCTCTTGTTATAAGGCCACAAATCCTATCATATTAAGACTTTATCCTTTTGACCTCTTTTAACCTTAATTATCTCCTAAAAGCCTTATCTCCAAATGCAATTATTTGGGAGTTAGAGTTTCAATATATACATTTTGTGGGGACACAATTCAGCCCATAGCATTTGTATACCCAGGTTCTTGGCAATATTAGTTACAATAGCTAAAATTTAGAAGCAATCCAAGTGTCTATCACTGGATGAATGGATAAGCAAAATGTTGTATATACATACAATGAAATACTATTCAGCCTTAAAAATGGAAGGAAACCCTGATGCATGCTATAACATGAACAAATCTTGAAGACATCATACTAAGTGAAATAAGCCAGTCATGAAGTGGAAAATACTGCATGATTACACTTATATGAGCTATCCAGTCAAATTCATAAAGATAGAATGTAGAACAGTGTTTTTCAGGGTCTGGGAGGAGTGGGGATAGGGAGTTATTGTTTAATGAGTATGGAGTTTCAGTTTTTCAAGATGAAAAGAATTATGAAGATGGAAAGTGGTGATAGTTGTACAACTATGTAAATGTACTGAATGCCACTGAGCTGTACACTTACAAAGGGTTAAAATAGTAAACTTTATATGATGTGTATATTACCACAATAGAAAAGTGAAAGATTGGCAGCTGTAATACAGAAGATGACCTCTAAGTGTTGGTCAGGGCCAGACTAATTCTATTTTCCTTAACCTAAGTGTAATGCTAAGGAAAGAAAAAAGGCTAAAGAAAATAGCCTGCCTTCAAGATTTGCCAAATGAAAAAGACAGACAGAGTAAAACGGAGTGGTCGTTAAGTGTGGATAACTTGCTGAGGTTCCATTTACCCAGGGGCACTCAGTGATGTGACAGTCACACTCAAAGATGGCTTCAAATTTCCTCCTTTCCTGTGTATGCAAACCACTCTCCTGTGTGGGATATCCTTTGATTGAAAGGCCATTTAAGCCAAAAAAGATAATTTTCTGAGAATTATTTCAGCATTATAATGACATGTACTTGGAAAATTCCCATTCCATTCACCTCTCACACCATCTCCATCAATTCTCCACCCATAGATTTTTACCTTTCCCAAACAAGTTTGGCCATGAGAATTTAATTAAAACTATTTTGCTCTGGTGGCAGAAGTGGTTTGTGGTTTATCCAACAGCTATTCTTTTCTCAAATGTGTTCAGGTTTTAGGTTGGCAGCAACATGCCCACCAAATATGTGCTTCTCCTTCTGCTCTGAGGGATAAGCCTTGGCTGGGCTAAGCAATTACGGTTGGCCCATCCATCTTTGCCAGTGATTGATTTCCAAATGAGTGCATGACCCAATTTTCACCAATAAGAATCAAAGGAAGTCTGCTAACAGACTACTGAGGACGTTTTTCCTTTATGCTAAAAGGTGAAATGGGAACAGCAATTCCTTCTCACTCACTTCTTTTTTCTTTTGGTTGCTGATATGTAAGAATGTGATTTTCAGAGTTGAGAGAGACATGTTGCAATCATGAGAGGAGATATAATTAATATCTTGAGTATTATAAAGCAGAGAAATGATGAAACATCTGGGTTCACATTAACATTACGAAATTTCTACTCTGGAATTGTCTAACTTTGGGCTTCTTGTGACGGGAAAAATAAACGTTCTTATTGCCTAAGGCAATTTTATTTGATCATTTTAATGCAAATTTTATTGTATTTTAACTGATATACTTATCTTTTTATTTTTTAATTATTTATTTATTTTGAAGGTGTAATTATTTATACTAGTAGAAGTTTTTATAAGGAAAAGAATAAAATTATGAATGGTAGTAGGCTCAGGTGGGCTTAAGTTCGTGGTGTATGTGTACATACTTATTCTGTATATTTTCTGTTAATAAATAAATATTAATGTCAGATTAGTTAGCAATATATTAAAGCAGGGAAAAAGAAGTAAGTAAATATTTTCTATACTTTGCCATTTTATTATCATCCTCTTTTCTGGATTGAGTTTACCAACTCCTTTCCAATGTTATAGAAAGTTGTAAATCTTCAAACTGGTAGGCTCTTGCAAAAAAAATGCTGGCTCTTGCAATTCATAGAACAGAAAGTCTTTAGAAGCTTAATTCCAACTCAAAAAGATGATTTCTTTCTCTCTATTTTTTTTTTATTTTTTTAGAGACAGGGTCTTGCTGTGTCTCCAGAGCATGATGGGATTTTTCACTGATCCTTTCACAGTGACAGGCTGGTAGACTCTTAGACATAAAATTTATGAAAATTGAGTGGGGTAGAGACCTTAAGACTTGTTTCTCTCATCATTTTTTTTTTCTTATTTAGAGACAAGGTTTCAGTCTTTTGCCCATGCTGGAGTACACTGGCATGATCATAGTTCACTGCAGTCTCAAATACCTGGGCTCGAATTGTCCTTTCTCCCTAGATTCCCAAGTAGTTGGGACTACATGGGCCCGCCATCGAGTCCACCATCCTGCCCAATTAATTTTCAATTTTTTTTTTTTTTTTTGTAGAGACCAGATCTTGCTATGTTGCCCAGGCTTGTCTCAAACTCCTGGCTTCAGCAGTCTTCTGATTTTGGCCTCTCACAGTGCTGGGATTACAGGTATGAGCCACCATGCTCAGCCTTAAAAAGGGGATTTCTGAAATGTATAATTTTCAAACACTATTTTCTCAAGTCTTAAAAGCAGACATAATTTTCCCTTAAAATATTTTCTTCCTTTTAAGTGGAAAGAATGAAGATGTATTATGGATGTTGAAATCCTGTTAGCTTCACCAGTGATTGCCGCATAGCTGCAGATAAGTGATTACTCTTTAATAAACTGATGAGAATCTTAATCATTAATAAAATTTGTCAGGTGTGGCAGAATCCCAGATGCTTGCATAATTCTTCTCATCCCCCTGCTTAAGTAAAATCATCTGGGAAATATGGTTTATTGTTTATAGCATGAAAATGTGTCTAAATGAAGAGTTGTGAAAAATATAATAATGATCTAATTTGCAGATTTGCATTCAATAACTGCCAAATAAATAAGGTTTAGGAGAAAAAGCACTCACAAAAAGAGGTCAGATCTAGGATTGGTTAAGATGTGAAATAATATTGGTGGTTGAAGACGAAAGGAAAGGAAAAGTAATCAGGTGATCTGCAATAGATGAAGGAAAATAATGACCTATATCTGAAAGTAGAATGAAATGGCTTGGATAGGAACATGAGCAGAAACAACATTCTTTTGTGATCTAAAGGGATGGGTATATTGAACCAAACTGATTATATGCTGACAATTATTTGGATTGGTTTCTCCTCTGGTTGGTGAAAAAATGTGGCAGAGGGTTTCGAAAAGTAAAAAAATTTAAATTGTTTCTGTTTTTTATTCACATTAATTTCAGAAAAAATAGAACTCATCTATGAGGCATTTATTATTAAGCATTTTTACTCAGCTTATTCCTCTATTATTGATCTCTCAGCACCAAGTAGAAATTGTGTTTAAATAACATTAAGCTCTATTTGTTAGAATATTACTCTGAACTGAGCATGGTGGTCCAGGCCTATAATCCAAGCACTTTTCGAGGCTGAGGTGTCAGAATCACTTGAGACCAGGAGTTTGAGATTGAGGTGAGCTATGATGATACCACTGTCCTCCCGCCTGGTCGACAGAGAGAGACCTTGTGTGGAGAAAAAAAAATATTACTCTGAAATGTACTATTTTTATTTTTTTACATTAGTGTCTCATTAAATACTGAAATAAACATTTATTCGAACAAATATGTGCTTTAAAGGCTGTGGTAAGGAAATATGTTTTACTAATTTTTTTTAACATTTTTCTCTCTTTTCCATTGTTCCGTTTTCCATTTTCCCCCGTACCTGGTACAGTGCTTTGTACATGGTTGAAATTAGATTTAAATTAGCCAACTGAATATTTTTGCAAACTCATGAGCATGTAGCAAAATGTGGCTCCATGCAAGATATCTATTTAATCAACTTGTTGCTGATGAAGTTTTAAATATAAATAAATGCAAATTAACACATTTTGAAAACATCAAAATTTGTTAAGCACACAAATTCATCTACCAGTTCAGCCTAAATCCCCGATGTCAGTTGTAGTTGTTGGAAACTGACACAGCAGTTGCTAAGTATAAACATCATTGACAGCTTTTAACAGCTATTTTCTAAGATATTCCCTACACACTTGGAAGAGCCAAATTAGACATTCTGTATCAGTAATCTTAAGAAACTATTGTATTATAAGCTTTCTAAGAAGAATCAAAAGCAAATCTACAAATAAAGTTCACTATAATATTCTTTTTAAAGGAATCGATTTCTGTGTACAAAGTGAGGTTTATCCCACATTAAACTTTTAGGACATTCCCTAAGACGGCCTTAATAGTTTTGTTAGTTGTGTTTTCCTTAGCAGAAGATAATAATATTGATTTGTTTTATAGAAGTGTTCTGTGCAATAACAACTGAAAATTATTTATCAATCCTTAAGACTCATGAAATCATATTAATAGTCAAGTTAAACTACAGTTTCATATATCTCGCCTGTTAATATTTCTCTGAACTATTTTTGTTGGGAGAATTTGAAATATATTCTTCATATTAAAGTGCATTTGAGAGAATCATATTTCAATTTAATCAAAAGGGCATGAATAAGAACTTCAAAAATGTAAAAGTATTAATAAATTCAAAGTGTGTGTATGTGTTTTAATAAAGCCATTTATCTGTGTTGAGTGTGTAGTACTAAGGTTAAAAAAAAAATACCTTGTAGATTATCATTGCTTGAGTTTTCCTTGCTAACATAGTTACAAATATGGATGGCTGGTTAAATGTAAAGAAAAGCAATATTAATTTTCAGAAGGGTTTTCTAACTTGCATTTGCAGTAAACCATTTCTTTGTACTGATCATAAGCTTTTTGCACTATCAATATAACATATAATCCCCAGTTTCATCAGCAGTTACAAAATGTCATCTTTCAAGATGTGATAAATTCAGCAGGTTAAAATGGATACAGTTTCCTAAAGCCTTGACTCTATCTTTAAGTAAAACTTTTCCTATTTAATAGACAAAAAAAGAAAAAAAAGCTGCTAGATCCTTATTTTGCGCTTTTGCAAAATCAATAACATATACTCAGGAAGTCTATAAAAGCATAAGATATGCTGTTTTGTCTTGTTGATATCATCTAACATAAATACTACATATAACATAAAAATAGAGCTCGAAAAGTACAGTATATCAGAACACAATATTAAAATATATAGTATAAAGATATGATCCTCTTTTAAACTATAAAAAGGGTTATGAAAGTTCAATCTCTAATACGATAATAACAAACATTGTGCTAGGTAAACAGTAAGTATCAAATATTTGGCAAAGTTGTTATGAAATGATAGCAAGGTTCTAATTTCTAGACATTAGAACTACTAGTGTTTCCTTGGAAAACTTAATATCCTAAAACGGGAGTTTTAAATAATCATTTCTAAAGTGTTTGTGTCCCAAGCAGATTAAAAGACAATGTACTTTCTTCACACAATGCTTAATCATTTTGAGTTATTTTCTAGATCACAGATATCCATAAACATTTTTGAAGTTGAGGCTTTTTGTCAGATCTGTATAGAAGAGAGGGGTATATAGACTTTTTATACTTTTAAGTGGTGGTAATACGTTTTCAAATCTATCCTATCATTTTAGTTTTGCCTCAATAGTCACAGTCATATGCAAATATTCTCCTGTGTATATTGTTTCCCCAACCAGATATATTTATCAGGCTTGCCAAGCATAGAGTAGATGCAAGAAAAGTAGAAAGAAATCTGAGGATAAACTTTTAAAAACTTCATATTTAATTTATTTACCACATAACAAGAATGTAGTACAGTTCAAAATTAGAGTTTTGGATGATTTTATTTGTAATAACATAAAAACTATCTAATTATAAAGGCAATTGCATTTGTATTGTGGGAAAAATTAGTTCTGATTTCACAGAATCCTTGCCTTCCTGCCGGCATGCCAATAGTTACTTAGGAATCATTGCCCAGTGAAAATTATCATAAAGCATTAATGATCTGATATAAGAATGTTCGATAGAATAGAATGTATAATTTTAGATTCAGCAAAGACTTTTGAAATAATTTCATTAAATCCTCTCATCTAACAAACAGGAAATTTCGAGTCCAGAAATATTAAGTAATGTACCACAGTAGTTATTGTCAAACCTAGGTTAGAACTCAGGTCTTCTAATTTAAAGGCAAATTCTTTCCCTAAACATACAAATTTTCAGTGGAAAAATTACAATCATGACATACTTCCTCTCTTGGTAGAAACCCTCAGTTTGTGTCAATACTCATGTGAAAGAAATCAGTGCACTCTTACACTATAGGTTGACTCTACAAATTAGTTTTCCAGAAACAATTCAGGTTAGTTAGAGAACTATTGTAACAGGGAAAATAAAAGCCTGAACCTTAGAGATTTATTTTTACATATAAACCATCCAATTAATCTCTAAGTCTTCATTATTACACAATATCTTCTTAGTAAATTTATGCTTTGCCCAAAATTTTCTGTAAAATAGTTTAATATCTAATTTGAGGTTTAAAAACAAAGACAGGACATACATAGCAGTTACTAGCACAGTAACATTGAAGGGTTTAAATCTGAAATTGGAATGAAAGTGAGGGCTACCAAAGAACAGGTGATAAGCCTAAAAGAGAAAGAAATGTGATTATCCTACCCAAAGCCTCCTACTTTGAGGTGGATAAGTTTGTCCAACCTGTAGAAACAGCTTTGCTCAATGATGCTGAGAGAAGCAAGGTGAGAATTACCAGAAGTCTCTTGAGTAGATATGGCTCAGTAGTGCCTAATCCACGTAGAAATGATTAGGCTGACTGCACTGGCAAGGGCTGAGATTCAAAGGATTGCAGCTAAAGATAAGCATGGGGAGAAGAACTTAGCAGCAAGGAGCAGAGGTGGATTAGGCTCAGGTGCATAGGCAGCAGTTCACAGCAAGGTGTATTACTTTTCAGGTTATGGATATTGGAAAGAATGAGTGCAAACTAACTTTTAGGAAATATAAAATATTGTCCGTGTTTTAAGAGTAGAGATTTTCACCTATCTGGATTTTGCCTAATTAAGCTACCAAACTGAAACATGCTTCTCAGTGAAGTCTCAACCTGGTCTCAACAGAGAGGGAATAGGGCTCTCAAAGAGTGTGCACCCCTGTGAGTTTGTTCTACTCTAACAATCTCTGCTGAGGAATATCCACTTGCTGACATCTGAAAGTGAAAATGTATTGTCTTCACTGTATGGTAATTCTAAAATAAAATTTCTTTGAGAGAACTTAGGGATGTCTCCTGTTCATTCTGATGCATTTCAAGAAATGGATATTGAAAAGCAACATTGCTAAACCAGATGTTGTGGGGACTACAACCTGGCAATTCAAGCTGAGACACTGTGGGGAGTGGGCTCTGTGGCTGCCCTCTACCAGCTAGATGCCTATAGCACTTCCCCAGTTATGAGAACCAAAAATGTCTGCAAATTGCCAAATATCTCCAGACATTGCCAAATGTCTCCAGATAGGAGGGCACACAAAATCTCCCATGGTTAATACCAGTGATCTAAAGAGATTCAGAAACATATTTTAATGTTTTATATATAAATGCCCTGATTAAGATTTGATAGCTTAAATCAGCTTTAGCTTAAACATGTCACGATTTTAGATATGGAGTAAATAATATTCACACATGATAGCACTAGCTTTTGTAATGATGCCTAGTGATAGTAACTTCACCTTTCATATTGTAATAAAAATGCTTGCAAAATATGCAATTGCTTTTTCCTTAGGTCCAATCAGCTTCTGTCTCAGATGCTCCTTGGAAATGGCTGTTTGTAAAGGAGAAGGAAATTTTCTACAGATGTTTTATTTATTTATTCAGCACTTTCAAAAATTTTAAATTTACATTAGTTGTATGTTTCCATTTTGTGCCTTCCAGTTCATTGGGGAGGTAGGCTTATTTATGGATTCACTTCTTCCATTTTTTAGTGAATAATAGTTCCATTAGAGAATTAGTCTTTTATTGTCTGTCTCAAAATAAAGATTGAATAACTAAAACAACTATCATGTAGTTTGAATGAACATAGAACTTCTTTTACGTCGTCTTTGCCTTTTTAAATACAAAGATATTTATTATAAAGCAGCCTTTTCTTTTAACTTTTATTACAGAAAACTTAGAGAAAATAAAATAACAAATCTCCATATACCAATTATACTTCAAGAATCAACAATACATGACCAAACTTGATTGATTAATATTCCCATGCATTTCCCAATCTATAATTTCCCAATTATTTTGTCATTATTTAAGTCATCCAGACGTTTCATTATTTCTTCTGTAAATATTTCAGTATATATCCCTAATATATAATCATACCTATAAATTAACAAATAATCCATATTAAAAAATATTCAGTGTTCAAATCTCCCTGATTGTCTTATAAATGGAGTGTTATTTGTTCATTTCAAGATCCAAATGAATACTGTCTCAGTCGATCTCTTAAGACTCTTCATTGACACGTTTCATCTCTGTTTCTTTTCCTTGCAGTTTATTTTTTGAAGAAACCAGGTGTTTGTTCTAGAACAGCAATCCTTAACATTTTTGGCACCAGGGACCAGTTACATGGAGGACAATTTTTCCATGCAGCAGGGGAGAGAGGATGGTTTTGGGATGATTCAAGGGCATTACATTTATTGTGCACTTTATTTCTATTATTACATTGAGGTGAGGTCCCAGCTTGAAGAGAAAGAAAATAAGAAGTTCTTTGTCATTAAGGCTATGTTGTTCAAGAAGCAAGTGGTCGCGGGGAGAAACTACTTCATCAAGTTTGACGTTGGTGACGATAACGTCACACACTTGTGAGTATTTCGAAGTCTTCGTCACATAAACAAGCCCTTGGCCCTGCCTGACTACTAGACCAACAAAGCCAAGGATGATGAGCTGACCTATTTCTAATTCCTGGTCTTGAGTGGGGCTCTTTGCCCCTGTGACTGAAAGTTAGGATGATTCTCTGTCATCTGTGAGTGTGTATCTGGGATCATAAAATAAATTCATCTCTGCTGTGCTACCTGGGCTGGAAGGGGCCATGTTAAGCAGCTTCTCTTGCATCTCTGTTCCTAAATGTCACTGTTGATTTTTTTCATTACCAATCAATGATCTTAATGAAATTATTTTCACAGAGGGTTGTATATTTTCTTTAAATATATATATTTGAAGTCTTTACAAATTAAAAAAAAATGAGAATGGAGCTCACCTCATTATTATTACACTTATGTAATGAAATAATTATGCAACTCACTATAATGCAGATTCTAATGCTGGGCGGATGGGACAGGGGGCGGAGCTCAGGTGGTGGTGCGAGCAATGGCGAGTGACTGTAAATACAGATGAAGCTTAGCTCCCCACTGCTAACCTTCTGCTGTGCGGCCTGGTTCCTAACAGGCCATGGACCGATACCAATCTGCTGCCTGGGGTTTGGGGACCACGGTTCTAGAGTTTTACATAGAATTTTGTTCATTGCATTCTCATGCCATAGTGTCTATGTTCTTTTGAAATAAATATTTGTAAAAATATTGGGAAAGAGCATTTTATAGGTAGTATTGTGTATTTCCATCAGAAGACACATCCTTTTGGGAATGTTAACAGCCATTTGTATGACTGCTAGTATTCATTAAGTCATTATGCATTACAGAATGGTGATATTCTAATTCAATCATTTCTTCTTCATTTATTTGTTGGAATACTTCCATACAAATTTTTGAACAGCTATTTGGTTACCTCAATGCAAAATTTGTATAGGAAAGGTAGAATAAATTCTTACTATATATACTCATTTTTAAAATAATGAGGTGCTTCCTGAGCATTCTCTATAACAAAAAAAATGTTTTTTAAAGTAATATATTGATATAGATTAAAATATGTATAATTTATTGCAATTCATTGTCATTGTAATTCACATGGGTTCTTACGCTCAACTCACATCATCTTTGGCCATCAGGAGCTCCTTCAAGTTGGTTCATGTGTTCTTTTGACACACCCCTTGATGTTGATAGTCTTTGAGTGCTGTTACTTTTGAGTATGTGGTAAGATAGTTCAGGATCATCTCTTACATTTTTAGTTCCAGATGGTTAATTCTACTGACCCCTTTGGGCTAAGTAAGTAACTTTTATATTTGTGAGGGGTGCGGGGGGAATCACGCAGTTGATTAAAATTGTAGAAGAATAAGCTTCTTAAAATTATATAATAGGGGTTAAAAGTCTCAGTAGCTTGACTGTTCAGAGAAGTATGAATTCATTTTCTCCTTATGCACTAAACATTTTATCTTGTCTACAGCTTTATATTATATATACACTCATATGTATTTGCTTTTAAATATTTATAAGGTTTCTTTTTTCCTCCCCTTCTTCCCTCTTTCTTTCCTTCTCTTATCTCATTATTCCATCCAGGCTTCACTTGTATATTACAAGATAATCTAAACTTACTTTATTCCAAATTTTCTAGCACCTCATATTGAATCTTTTTTCCCCCTAGTGCTTTGACATTATATCTTAATGATATAATAAACTTTTTATTCTCATGTCAGTTTTGGAATTTTATATTCAATTCTTTAATTGATATTCTTTTTTTGATACCACCATTATCTTAATTTGGGGGAAATTATTGTACAGTTTAATATCTAGTAGTACAAGTACTTCCTCATTGTCATTGCTTTAAATATTTTGTTGTCTACCATTCCTAATTTGTCCTTTCAAATGAAATTTAATACTTTTTGTTATGTTAAAAATTGTTTTGAGATTTTGATAAATACTGCAAATTAATTTTGAGATAAAATTTGGAATGAAAAGTATAAATCACTTTAGGGAAAATTGGAATCCAAGCAATTTGAAAGTCTTCATACAACAGCGTGGTATATCTTTCCATTTGTACAAATATTATTTGATGGATTTTAAAAATTATTATAATTTGCTCATGTTTATTGTTAGGTAATATGCATTTTCATTGCTAATGAAGATGGGAATTTATTTTCATTGTGATTTCTAACTAGTTATTAGTATACTGAAAAATTATTTTTGGTATATTTATTTTGTAAACAACTACTTTACATTCAGAGGGATTGCCCTCAAGATCACCCTTTCATTTAGTCTGAATAGGACCCTACTAAAACAGTCATGATATCCAGACATAAGTTAAAATAGTAATTTTCTGCTGCCTACAGAGTGTTCAGATTTAATCAGATTATTAAGCAGCTAAACTTCCTGCTCAGTTTTGACCAAGGTTTAAATAAGAAAACAGGTCTCTTATGCTACTTGTATTGGTACTCTGATTTTATTTTAACCCTATTTCCAACATTTACAGAGGAGCAGTTGTTTAAAATATAGGGAAGGAAGTGTCCATTGATTTCTAAACTGGTATCCACTCAACTATTAAATTAATAGGGATGAGTTGTCAGCATGTCAGGATTTCCACTACCTGGTCTATGCCAGATGCAGGAGACTTGTGAGCTCAGTAGATAAGAAAGTAAGTTTACTATGACAGACCTCCCTGTCTTGCTTGAAATTTAATACCATTGTATAAAGCACAAAGATTGATCAGTATAAAGTTTCTAAAAATAACTTATAAAATCTTTAATTTTCAATGAAGTACAGACCTGCCAGAAAGGTAGGCGAGTTGATTGCTAATATGTGATACTTACAATAAATCTTTTATTTTATAAATTTAAAAATGTATAAAATTATGAATGTGTATAGCATGCATTTTACAAATAATTTTCTCATGACTTGCTTCTTTGTTCTTATGTATTTATTCATTAAAATAAATTTTATTGTGCATATTTAAGGTATACAACATCATGTATTTAATGGTATGCATATATACATAGTTACTAATAAAATGGTTACTGAATGGTTATATGTTAGTGAAGCATACTAACATATCCATCATTTCACATAGTTACCTATTATTTTTTGTTTTTATTATATTAATAGAAAGAAAAGAACAACTAAAACCTACTCCTTTAGTAGGAATACCAAATACAGCATGATTTTATTAACTGTAGTCTTCATATTGTACATTAACTGTCTAGACTTGTTCATCATACATATCTGTTGCTTTGTGACCTCTAACCTACATCTCCCCCATTTTGCCTTCTCTTCAACCCTATTTAATTTTCTATCTCTATATATCTAACTTTTTATTTTTTAGATTCTGCATATAAGTGAGATCATGTAATATTTTTCTTTCTGTGTCTGACTTATTTCAGTTAGCATAATGTCCTCCAGGTTGCTTGCCTCTGGAACCTCAAGAATTCTGTGGGACTAGATAAGGAAGATACAGTATTCATCACTATGAATCATTCATTCAACATATATTTATTGGATATTGAATACATTCTAGTTGTTATGCCGTAAACTGAAGTCAAGGATGAAAGCTAGATAAAAGATATAACCTTGCTTTCCAGAAGCTTACAACAAATTGGGAGAAATAGATTAAAAAATTGATAATGATAATAGTGTGATAAATATGGCGAGAGAAGTAAGTATAAAAGAATGAGGAGATGCACCTCACCCAGAATGAAGGAATGAGGACTCGTACTCAAACAAATGGTAGATGTACCAAGTCTTGGATATTGAATAGGAAAGAGCCAAGTAAAGAGAGGAAGAGTAGATAGTTAGCAAGAATAAAACAATATCATTCCCCTAGGGGAATGGCAAGCTTATGAAATGTTTTAACCAAGAAAATGATACTGTGATGATAGCATTGAAGATAGAATATAATGGTTATTGTGTAGAAATGGTACTAAGAATGTTAAAAATATGAATTTGCACTAGAGTAGTAATCATGAGCATTCAAAGTAGGACATGGATTCAAGGAATGATGAAGAGATGATATTTATAAGACTCAGTGAAGAACTGAATTTAGTGGTTAAGAATTTGTGAGAAATTAAAATTGATTTAAAGTTGAGATTTTGGTATTTATTTAGAGATAAGAAATGAAGATGAATGAGTTAAATTGACAAAGAGAGATAATGGGGGAAGATGGCAAAATCAATATTGGATATTCCAATTTTGGGCTTTCTTTCTCTGAAAGCTTATTGCAATAGGCAGTGCAATGGTCCCCCAAAATGTTTACATCCTAATCTCCCAGAACCTGTAAGTATGTTAAGTTAGATGGCAAAGGGAACTGAAGTTGTAGATGAAATTAAGATTTTTTATCACATGACCTTAAAATACACAAAATATCTTGTCCTGTATTATTCAGATGGGCCCAATGTAATCACATATATTCTTAAAAGCAGAAGAGAAAGGCAGAGGGTGGGTCAGAGAGATACAATGTGAAAAGGAGTTCATTTCCCCCATTCCTTTGCTAGCTTTGAAAATGGAGGAAGGGGTCCACAAACCATTCAGCATGAAAATGGTGATCTCAGTCCTAGAGCAACAAGGAACCTCTGCCAACAACCTACAAGAGTAGCAAAGGTTTTCTCCCCTAGAGCCTACAGGAAGGCACACAGCTCTGACAGTACCTTGATTCTAGTCCAATGAGACTCATATCTATTAAATTGAATTGTAAAATAATAAAATTGTTGTTTTAAGTCACATTTTTGTTGTAATTTGTTATGGCAACATAGAAAACAAATGCACAAGACAATTTAAACAAAAAAATCAAAATACGTTTTGTTTTTTTTTGAGACAGAGTCTTGCTCTGTTCCCTGGGCTAGAGTGCCGTGACGTCAGCCTAACTCACAGCAACCTCAAACTCCTGGCCTCAAGCAATCCTTCTGCCTTAGCCTCCCAAGTAGCTGGGACTACAGGCATGTGCCACCATGCCCAGCTAATTTTTTCTATGTATTTGTAGTTGTTCAGCTAATTTATTTCTTTTTTTTAGTAGAGACGGGGTCTGGCTCTTGCTCAGGCTGGTCTTGAATCCCTGACCTTGAGCGATCCTCCTGCCTCTGCTTCTCAGAGTGCTAGGATTACAGGCGTGAGACACCGTGCCCGGTCTTCAAACTGTTTTAATCACATTCACTCATAATAGAATTATTTTCTTTTTGTATATGTATATAATTATTTTCAGTCATTGTCCATCAAGTTTTCCATATATTTAAAAATGTATTTTCAATCAAAAATTACTTATATTTTTGGAAAGGTATTAAGTTTTAAGTATAAAACTTATAAACCTTGATGTGAACAATCTGGACTTTCCCACAGAATCCAGGTTGGCACTTGGGCAATGGAATCCCAGTGGCAGGGCTGCCCAGAGGTTTTATCTAGGGAAGAGTTTTTTTTTTTTTTTTTTTAGTTTCAGGTTAGTTTTATTTGTTTGTTTACTTAGGGCAATTTTCATCAAAGAAAAAGGAGAGCATTAACAAATATAAATATTATAATAACTACCATGAAATGATTGCTCATTGTAATTCAGGCACTGGGTTAAGTACTTTACATGAAATAGCTCTGTTCTTCCTTCTAATGTCCTTTGAGGTAGGCATTGTTAAATCCATTTTATATGTGAGAAATCTGAAGTTTACTTAGGTTAAGTACCTCACCTACTTTCAGAGTCAGTATTCAAACTGAGATTTGCCCTTAGTCACCTTGGGATCTATTTCGCTTCCAAGTAAAAAAGGTACTAAATTCAGAGCCAGAAAAGCCATTCTGAGAATGATGTTCTATCTTTCTTTGCTAAGATCTCAGTTTTTACAAAAAAAAAAAATTCTTCTATTTCCTAGGATGATTTGAAGTGAACTCAGTCTAGTAGAGTAACAGCCACTTAAGTGAATCTCATTTGAGTCCAAATTATTCGCAAAGGCAGTGCGGCCCTATATTGAAATTTGTTCCCATTTAAATGTTAACTTCAGTTCCCTCCACTCTGAGATTATTGGAGATGGTAAAATTTTCTATGTATATGTAATTATGGTAATGATTACTGTAAATTGTGCTCATTTATTTTGAATTGTAGCTTTAATATGAATAATAAATTTATAACCTATTTTTACAAAACACTTATCTATTATTATTGTCAAAACTGTTCATTCCCTTCCAATTTTTCTGTCCTTCTGGCCCTGTTTTATTTTCCGTTTCTTAAGTGAGCCTGACAAACAGTGGAGCAGAAAAAAATCTTCCAAATTCACTAAGTTAAAAGAAAATTAGTTAGTTCCCTTTAATAATTTTGTTGTCCTGAATACATTTATTAAGGAAAAATCTACAGTTAAACGTCCTTTCTCAGATCAACAATTCACTTGTTATATTTTAAAAACAGGTACTATCTAAGTAAATCAAAAATAGAAAATTTTTATTGTTATAATAACTTCTTTATCAAATGGCACCCACAACAGTGGATATTTGCCCATTTTTTAAAAAATGAAATAAATGATCAGTCTTGGAGCAAAGGAAAAAATTACTAAAGGGATATGTAGACAAACATTTCAAATGCAGGATGTTTCTAGTTATTTGTAAAACAGAAAGAAACCACTTCATTATCAGCAAAGTAAGTGAATGAATTTTGATGAGCTATAAATGGCAAATCAAATGATTGTGACCTGCTAAAGCTAATGAATAAAATAAAAACATTGTAAAAATATTATATAGCAAGACAGAGGCAGAGTCCCAATATTCCAAGGCAATTGCCAGTGTTTTGGGAGACTATGGATAGATTATTAGGCCGTGCATACTCAGAGGAGAGCACTGAATGAAAATAATCTTTATCTTCTATTCCACGTACATAAATTTTGCATTTTGGGTTGTATTGATTTTCTGAAACTTGAAAATCTAGGTATTACAGGTACATTTCTGCCTTTCTCATTTCACTGTTCACATGAAGCTATGTTCCACAAAATTATTTAAATAAAATGAAACAAGAGGTTAATAGGATGACATGTCAGGAAAAAAACGGCTGAGGGTATCTTGTAGAGTCCATTCAAAGGTACATTAAAACTACCTGCAAGTTGTTATAAAAATTCTAATCATTGGGCTTTTCTACTAACCTGTTAAATCTGAATAATCTGAGATGGGTCTTTGCAATATTTACACAATTTCTCAAGTGATTCTTGTTTTGTGTTGTTTTGTTTTAACCCATTTTCTGTTTAAGGCAACTTTAGATAAATGAGAACTTGTTCGCTTTTAGACTCTAAAGCATGGAAAGGATATCAATAATCCCCTCTAGTAAGCTTTTCAAAAATTAACATCAGCATATCTATGGACTCTAATGCACATTTTTCATAAGAAATATGGACTGATCTATTTTCCCCGCCTTTTGTAGCTAAGAAAAATAATTTTCTACAATGCACCTTTTGGTATCTTTAAAAGACTTATTTTAGCAAAAAATGAAAACAAAAAACCAAAACTATTTTAACCATTCTATTAGATTCTATTTTCCAAGACATCTTTTTTACTCACTTTAGAATTTTACTGTTACAGCAAAAATACATGTTGACTCTCTAGTTGAATAATTAAAGTTTTCATGTATTTTTTTATGTTTAGATGTTTAAATTTAGGCTTATTTTATATCTTTTAATAAGATTTAAAACAGGAGTTTATAGAAGTTATACCGCCAATATCTAAACTGTGTCCTACATTTTATAAGAAAAATAACATGGATGACTCTGAGAGAGTTAGAATCCACTTGTGAGGATTCTTCAAAAGTCATGGGAATGTGCCACAATGGAACTATTTTTAACTTCCTTGGCTTATGCATACTGTAAAATATCCTGACCTTGAAGTACTACCACCATTTCATTTAAGAAGAAACATATTAAGATCTCTATTTAAATATGTTGAAAAAATTTTGTGTTTCTAAAAGAATAGTGTCTATGTGCTATTTGGAGGACACCAATTCAGATTATCTGATTCTAGTATTTCATTATCTTTGAGAGATTTTAATACTCTTTGTAAGTTGTATGTCATTGATAGACATACAAATTCTATCCTGTCTGGTGGAGGTTCATTTGTCTTCCTTCTAGGGGGTGGAAAAACTAGGTTTTTCCCCCCATTTGCATATTCATTTCAATATTCTTGAGCTGTAATTATTTATGTTTTCAGATTCTCTTTTGAATCAGTGGTAACATCTGCCTGGTTTCCTCGTGAGTTAAATACAATCTTTAACATGTGTTCTTTTTCATATGAGAGTTATAATTTTGCCTTTTTCTGAAAATTTGCTCTTCACATATATTATCTGGCATGAATTGTGTACATTTTAAGTTTTACTGGCACTAATTAGATAACTCAGTGTCAAATATGTGAAGGCTTTCATTGTCTAACTTTAAGAGGCCAAGTTGTCATAAATACTATATTACATATTTGATTTCAGTCTCATAAAAGGACAAAAAGAAACATGAATTGCAAATGGTTGACACGGCATTCATAATTAAGGTTTGATGCAAGCAAATTAACTACTTGGGGATGTCATTTAGTCATGGAGTTCATTGGGATTATCTTTTATTTCATGTCTACACTTTGATCTCTGTTTCCCATAATATCTCTTCCAAATGTTCAACCCGCTCCTCAAGCCCTGAACTTGAATGACTTCTTTCATGCTCAGCAAAAAATTTGCTTCTCTATTCACAAAGAAAACCAGTGCTATTAGCTGTACTAATAATTGTAACAGCTTTAAATATAAGTATTATTCCTCATTTTTAGATAAATAATTGGAAATTTGGAGATGTTAACTTATTCAAAGCCTGCATAGATTCCACCACAGCCATCATGGGCAAAAGGTTATACTCTCACTGTATTAGTTTGCCAGGAGTGCCATAACAAAATACCACAGATTGGGTAGCTTAAACAACATAAATGTATTGTCTTATTTTTCTGGATACTAGGACTCCAAGATTTAGGTGTTAGCAGATTCAGTTTCTCCTGAGGCTCCTCTTCCTTGTTAGCAGATGGCTTCTTTCTCACTGTGTCCTCACGTGACCTTTTCTCTGTGTATAGGCAGCTTTTCCTGATTTTCCTGTGTCCTGACCTCGTCTTACAATACCAGGATATCAGTCAGATTGGATTACGGCCTACTCTAATGGCCTGATCTTAACTTAGTTACCTGTTTAAAGGTCCTATCTCCAAATACAATCACATTCTGAAATACAGGGGTTAGGGTTTCAACATATGAATTTAGGGGGACACAGTTTAGTCCGTGATAACCCTGACTCTCCTTCCCTATACCTCAGTTAAAAGCAAGTAGTAGTCTTGTTTCTAACTGTAACTCCCAAATGAAACTGCTTATTTTGGCCTCATCAATGAAATTTTTACTGAATACTTTTTATTTTGAAAAAAATGTATGTTTATAAGAGAGTTGAACAATAGTACAGAGGCTTCTCTTGTACCTCTTACCCAGCTTTCCCTAAGGTTGAAATCTTACATAATCCATAGTATAATTATTAAAATAAATATTTTAATGTTGTCATAACTCTATTAACTAATATATAGACCTTATTTAGATTTCATATCACTTCTTGGCCTTTGGCTAAGATCAAGTGCAGATTTCATGAGCCTTCCGGCTAATGTCACTTTCCATTTCAGGACGCAAACCAGGACACCACATTGCATTTAGTCTTCATGTCTCCTTCGTCTTCTCCAATCCATGGCTGTATATCTTCTTTCCTTGTCTGTGTCTTCAATAATTTTTAATATTTTGAGTGAGTAAATTTTGTGTAATGTTCCCCAGATTGAGTTTATCTATTGTTTTCTTCTATGTCAAAAAGAATATTTTTTCACAATAAGATATGCCAAGATGTGTTTTCTTAAACAAAAATGCGATAAGATTCTTTTGTACTTAGTCTTCTTTTTTACTCTGAGGTTTTCCAGATCTTTGTCTACTTTTATAAACTATAAATAATATAATCTATAAGATTCAATAAACATCTGTAGATTAATCAACTGCTGTTTAATCATTTTTTTGAGAAATATCTGGAAGAAGATCTCTGATAAGACCTGTAAGTCTACAGTAGAGCTTGGAGAGCCAGGGCCTTTGGAGCTAGACTACTCTAGTTTGGAATTTAACTCCCTTACTTACTTGCTATAAAACCTTAGATCAATTGCTCAATTTCTCTGAGACTCTGCTTCCTCATCTGCACAATAGTTTTTGTAATAACTACTCACAGGGCTATGAGGATTAAATGAGATAATGCATGTAAAATATCCAAATTACTGGCCCATGTTTCTCCTAATTCTTGACGAAAGTCCCCTTCATCTTTTCTTTACTTGTTAATGTTATCCCATTACTACGTTCACATAGGTAGTCAATGAAAATTCACTTTCTTTCTTTTTTTTTTGAGACAATGTCTCTCTCTCTGTCATCCAGGATAGAGTGCAATGTTGTTACCGTAGCTCACTGCAACCTCAAACTCCTGGACTCAAATAATCCTCCTGCCTCCACCTCCTGAGTAGCTGGGACTATAAAGTGTGCACCGCCATGTCCAGCTAATTTTTCTATTTTTTTGTAGAGACAGGGTCTTGCTTTTGCTCAGGCTGGTCTTGAACTCCAGATCTCTAATCTCCCAGAGTGCTAGGATTACAGGAATGAGTCACTGTGCTCAGCCTTAAAAATCATTTCTTGCAGGCACTCTTTCAGGAAGCTGATTGGTGGGGAGACGAGGGAACTGAAGAGAAAAATATAGTTTTATATGACTGGGTAGATTGTCCAGATAATTTACAAAGAACTATTGGGACACTCTGTGAAATTCTTTAGCCAAGTTTAGCACATCAGCAGCAACCCTGGCTGCCTTCGCTCTGAGTAGTATGACTCCACCTTTTGGGTAGTGAGGAAATGTTTTATATTCACCAACTGTTTCCACACTGAGATTTCTTGACCAAGTGCCTTTGGAGTTGGACAGTTCTGATTTGGAATCTGATTCTGTTCTTTACTAGCTTTGTGACCTGAAGGACCTGGATACACTGAAATGAGTGAACAATTTGTGAGCTTTCCAGAAGGGAGGAAGGCTGCTCAGTACTAGCCTTATTCTTTCTCCATTCAACGTGCATGTGGGCTTGGGGAGACAGTGGGGCAATGTCTATGCCCAGCGATCATGAAGGCTCTCAGGGAGAAGCTCAATTTAGCAAAGATAAAGCTTATGAAAGGTGAGACAATGGGAGAAATTTCCGAGCTCTGCTAGGCATATTATCCATAGATGAGGCCCTGAGATTTTTGGTGAGGGAAGAAAAGGAAAAGAGAGAGGAAAAATTAAAAAAAGAGTTCTCACTTCTCTGGGACCAAAAGTGTGATATATTTTATATAAAATATTTTTCTATTGCTCGTCATAATAACATTTTATAGAAATATATAGTATATTTGGTTTCATAAAGTTAATCTATGATATTTTGCATATTAGAGTTGCATCATCTCCCCCCATGAAGAAATATTTCATGATTAAAACATGGCACATAAAATATTATAGCATAATGCTGAGTACTTATAAAAATATAAATAAAATATGCATTGATCTGTAAAAATACACACAAAACTGTTTACTAGGATTACTTTAATCATGTAAATGAGATTGAAGGATAAAAGGGAAGCTTTACTTATAATTTATATATTTTTGTGTTCTTTGAATGTTGTTTTACTTTTAACATGGATGTTGATTTTGACTCTTTAAAAGTAGAAAAATTGTATTTTCAAAAGTCAGCTATCTCAAAAATAATTCAAACTGGCTTTTTCTCCAATGTACAAGCAATGCTGTACCAAAAGGTTATAATTTCTGATGTTTAAGACTGTGTGTAATGAACATTCTCTAGATCTAGAAGCTTGGAAATTGTAGCTTTGTTTCTATTATTTTTAATTTTACTTTTTAAATAACATAATCATTCAGATTTGTTGTTAATCATTTCAAATAATCATTCCTTAAAGTATTATTCTATATTTACTGACAGACAAAATAATGATGAAAACGAAGAATACATTAGTCAGTAAGTAGTGCTGTACTACTCACATATTGTATGGCGCTATACAATCAAAGATAATATATGTTTCTTTAAAAATCAGGGAACTAATATTCAGCATACTGTTCTTTTCCTGTTTTGTCAGATTTTGCAATGCAAATTTTAAAATTTGTTACTGAATCCTTCTTGTCCATCTGGAACCATCTTTGAATACTGTATCATTGCTGTGCCTCACTCTAATGATTTAGTGGACTTATAAATCATTAGAAACACAGATCTGGCTGATGATGCATTTGAGTAATACATCATGAGAAAAAGGTGCTTGGATGATCTATTACTCCAAAGATGGCACTGTGTAGAATGGAATCCAGGAGCACTTCTATTACTGCAGAAAGTGCTTGCTCTAGAGAGGGTTTCATTTAAAAAAAAATTCACTATCTTTTGGCTAAGTTTTAATAAATCATTAAATATCTTGTTGTAAGACTTTCAC
This sequence comes from Avahi laniger, assembly GCA_963575035.1. NCBI lineage: Eukaryota > Metazoa > Chordata > Mammalia > Primates > Indriidae > Avahi > Avahi laniger. Next base: position 29,717 of record CAUYSK010100653.1, read on the forward strand.
TCTATATGTTCCTAGAAGCAGACATTCAGAAGAAATATATCATGTTATAGACTAGAAATTACTCTCTCTCTTCATCAAGAAATACAATGATAAAACATTTTGGACTTTTATTGAATATTAATTTTATACATCTCTTAGTGATATTATGTAAGACCATATAATATAGAAATATTTTTATCATCAATATTAATCATCATTTTGCATACTCTAAAATAGCAATACTGGAATAACGTGACTCTGGAGACACATTTACAGTCACTATTAACCAAGAGCCATATGACACTCTGTGTGAATGGTAGAGTCTTTAAAACAATATAATTTAAAAATAAGAAGTTCCCAGAGATGTTTGAATTGAATGAGTCCTACATAGTTTAAGAGTCACGGTTTATCAATTTTCCAATATTTAATTATAATCAAGTATTATCCTACTCTATTGATTTTTTACGTGAGAAATAGTATATCTTTACACTAACTCAGTAAGAACTAGATTTAAACTTTAAAATTGAATAGACAGGGATTTGTTTTCTATTTTTTTTTTAAAGATTCAATCTCGCAAATGAAATTAGCACATTTACATACTTTTAATATCAGTGTAAAATGTTATAATCATAACCTTATACCAAAGCCTTACTCTATGATACAAAAAGAGACTTGTGAGTTTTGCAGATTTTTTTTCTCTTTGATGATTCTGAGGCACGTTTAGGTTCATTAAACACTGTTCTAAAAGATCTCGATGCTTTGGATTTTAGAAAAATTGGCCCTATGGTCCCAAAGGAGGAAGAAATTTATTTTGTTGCCCTTCAATGTACCCTACCCCCATCCTGTCTAATCTAGGATCCATCTAATTTCTGTTCAAAGCTGGTAGGTAGAAAACATATTTATACTATTCATATTCATCCTTCTCTCTACTCCAAAAGAAATATCTGACCCTTTGACCCATAGTGCATAATTACTATAATCAGAGAGTACAATTTTCAAGAATGTGAATTATGCAGTGTTATATCACACCAGGTGTATTGTTACAATTCCAACCCTGTGCTATTTAGCCCTAGTTATTTTCTCCTATGCAAGAGGAAGAGGAAGAGGAGGTCAGCCTGACCCACCCTTCCTGCAATAGTCCCATTCCTCTCACAATCTCCTGTCAGTACCTAATACACATCCTAAGAATAAACTATTTTCAGGCTTTGGACAGCTCAAATACAAATTAACAAGAATAACACTATTTGTATTATGTAATCTGAAGAGTCTTCGATATGTGATAAATTTGCATCTATTTTCATTATGAAAAGGAACGTTTAACATATTTAGAAATTCTTTACTTCTTTTACTTTCAAACCACTCAAACTTTCCCAAGGATAATAGAGTGTATTTACTTTGAATCTGCTTGATTAAATGACCTAATAAAGTGATTTTCCCAGTATAAAGAAGCCCTTAGCTCCAAAAGGTAAATTCCAATCTTCCTTTTAGATGGTATAAAATGCTTATGACTTTGAATTTGGCAGTTTTTCCTGCCAGGCTCTACAGGATGTCTCATTATACAAGCCTCAGGAAAGAAATTTAGACTTAAAAAAAAAAAAAAAGCCTAAGAATGCTTTTTTACAGAAGCACAATAATTCCACCCTTCCAAAAAAATACTAAATAAATACTTCAAAATACAAAAAAAGCTACCCTCAAATATAGTCATTGAAATATTACTGACAACAATGAAATAATAGGAACAATCTAAGTATCCAACAATTGGGGAATAAAGACATACCCCATGAAATGTTTTCCAGCTAGTGTTTTCTCAGAAAAATATCTCCTGGTTTTTGATGTCAAAACTTCATATAATGTACATTTCTTTTATTATAATGTTTTTCAGTCATTATTTATAGAGGTAAATTTTGTATTTTTATCTCTAAAACACAATATAACTTTTTTAACAAAACAGTATTTGGGATAAATCTTGCTATATTTCACATACATCAGTATCATGGTCACAAATTTTGTAAAGCATGCTGAGCGTCAACAATAAGAAGTTGCATTGTAGATGTTGCTGGCCATAAAAGAGGCATCTCAGGGTCACATCCAGTGCCGCCATAAAGACCTTTACTCGAAAAAAATATCCTGATACTGCCTTACCACTAGACATAAAACTTACAACTGTAATTTACAAGAGTGGAGTCAAAGTCCCATTCTGCAACATTTTTATCCTAAAGTGTTGATCACTTCCCTAGAGATTTAGCAAAATCCTTCCTCTTCAATTGTCTTCATAGACATCTCTCTTATCAGTTCTTCTCAGTTTCATGATTTGTCTGAAGACAGGCCTTGGTCATCATCTCAACTTCACCATTACCTTCTGCAATCAGGGACAAACAATGAAGTGACAACTCTCCTTACTATTTTCTTATGAATTTTCTTCAATATTTAATTCTCCACCTCATTAGTGAGCAAACAATTTATTTCCAGATATTACCTGGTTTTTACTGTGAAATTTTCATCTTCATTACAAATTTTGTTATTGCTTTGTGTTCTTTGCTGGACTGTATTACAAGTGTTAATGGTTTCACATGCAAACTCTAAAAGAACAGCATTCAAACTGTTAACCAGCAACTATTAGTATATCAATTATCTGGTAAAAAAAGATATTTTTAAAAATTAAGTTCTAACGTAATAGTTTGATTTTTGCCCATCCTCAAGTCCAACGTGGATTTGAAGGGAGCTCTGCTATCATATAGACTTTGACACACCCAGGTTGACAGAGATGTTGTTGTGGATGAAGTTGTGTCCCCCCCAAAGTCCATATCTTGAAGCAATAACCCCTAATACAACTGCATGGGCTTACCTCCTTTAATTACACACTGATTTATTGGGTTTGACAGATGCTGCATTTTTTACAAATTGAAAGTTTGTGGCAACCCTGTGTTCAGCAAGTCTGTTGGTGACATTTTTTAAACAGCATGTGCTCACTGTGTGTTCATGTGCCCCTGAGACACAATAATATTGAAATTAGGCTAATTAATCAACCTGCAATGGCCTGTAAGTGTTCAAATGAAATGAAGAGCCACAAGTCTCTCGCTTTCAATCAAAAGCTAGAAATCATTAAACTTATGTAGGAAAGCATGTCAAAAGCTGAGATAGACTGAAAGCTAGGACTCTTGAACCAAACAATTAGCCAAGTCGTATACATAAGAGAAAAGTTTTTAAAGGAAATTTAAAGCGCTATTCCAGCGAACACAGGAATAATAAGAACACAAAACAGCCTCATTGCTGATATGGAGAAAGTTTTTGTGGCCTAAATAGAAGAATAAACCAGCCACAACATTCCCTTAAGCCAAAGCCTGATCCAGGGCAAGGCCCTAACTCTCCTCAATTCTGTAAAGCCTGAGAGAGGTGAGGAAGCTGCAGAAGAAAAGTTTGAAGCTAGCAAGTTTGATTCTTGAGGTTTAAGAAAAGAAGCAATTTCTGTAACATAAAAGTGCAAGGTGAAGCAGCAATTGCTGATGTAGAATGGACAGCAAGTTAGCCAGAAAATCTAACTGTAAGAGTTGATGGAGGTGGCTGCACTAGACAACAGATTTTCAGTGTAGAGAAAATAGCTTTGCATTGAAAGAAGATGCCATCTAGGACTTTCATAACTAGAGAGAGGAAGTCAATGCCTGGCTTCAAAGCTTCAAAAGACAGACTGACTTTTTTGTTAGGGACTAAGGCAGATGGTGGCTTGAAGTTGAAGCTATTGTTCACATTTCATTTTGAAATCCTGGAGCCCTTAAGAATTATGCTAGATATACCTGTCTGTGCTCTATAAATCGAATAACAAAGCCTATATGATAATACATCTGATTACAACATGGTTAACTGAATATTTTAAGCCCACTCTTGAGAACTACTGGTCAGGAAAAAAGATCCTTTTCAAAATGTTACTTCGTATTGAAAATGTATCTGGTTGCACAAGGGTACTGGTGGAGATATACAAGGAAGTTAGTGCTTTAAAGATAGAATAATAAAGATTTCCCAATCTTAACAATGGAAAGAAAATAGACTAAACTAAAAATAAACAGAATCTCAGGGATCTGTGTGATTATAGGAAAGGATTGTTTTTCACAACAAACTGAATGAATCTAAGAGAATTATGCTGAATAAAAAAAATACAATCTCAAAAAAATTACATAACCATATGACTCAACTTATGTAACATTCTTGAAATGAAAAAAAAAATCATAGAAATGGAAAGCAGATTAATGATAGCCAGGAGTTAAGGAGGAGATTCAAATGCCTTGGAAGTGTGTGCTCATGAAAGGACAACATTCAGCGAGCCACATGGTGATAGATGCTCTGTATCTTTACTGTTTCAATGCCTATATCCTCGCTGTGATAATGTTCTATAGTTTTTCAGATTCTGCAATTTGGAGACACTGAGTAAAGGGAACACAGAATCTTTCTATGTTATTCCTCACAAATACATGTGAATCTATAATTATTTCAAAATAAAAAGTTTAATAAAATATACATATGCATCTATCTTTGGATGGAGGTATAAATAGACATATAAATGCACATAAATTTTTTATATATTTATATATTTACATAACAAATTGTTGTCTTGATATAGGATTGCATATTGTTACCTAATTTAACTTATTAGGTAAAAATGGATTTGTGTTGTTGATTACATTTAAATATTTAAATTATTAATGAAATTAGACTTTATGTATTTCACATATTTATGTTTTATTTATTTTATGTATCACATATTTAATTTATATATTTTCATATATTTATCTTCCCATTAAATAAATTAAATATGTAAGTTCTATCCAATTGATATTTGGAGTCCTGCTATTATCCTTATCAACGCATATAAACAGTGTAAAATATTTTAAATTTTTTTTATCTCTTGACAATAATGTTTTAAATATTTATTCTCTTTTTCCTTGTCATGATTCTGTTCATGGTTTTTTTTTAGTATTGTTTTTGATGCACAGAGATCTAAAAGAACTGCATGGAAAATGATTTGTCATTTTCTCTGTGATTTCTTCCATCACTCTGACAGATCGGAAATCTTCACCTATGCTATGATACGACAAATATTCAATTATATTTTATTTTTAGGTTCATACAGGTTTTTTTAAGATTCTCAAATTTTAATCCATCTAGAATTTATTTGCGTGTAAGGTGGAGATCACAAATAATACTTTTTCCTTGAGAGCTGAACAAAAAATTCTTTGTTTCCTGACCATGTCGTAAGGTCATATATTCTTTTCTAAATTACTGAAAACAGTAGGATTTGTTTATTCATTTGCATTCTATATTGTAGGTATGTGGACACTGTAAATATTCTTACTAGTTTTATATTTTCAAAATTCTTCTAGATACGTATGTTTGAATATTTGGTGGTGTTTGTCCTCCTGTCTTCTCATCAACAAAAGCCTTATTTTTCAAAAAAAATATTTTACTATTCTTGTTTGCTTATAAAGTGTTTTAAGAAGGTTAGATAAACATCATAACAAATTTGACAGGTTTTAACTTTTTTATGCGCAAAAAAATTTTATAGCATGAGGATGAATTGCCTACTTAAGAAAAATAATTTCTTAAAACTTTATGAATTGATCATTCAGGACAAGAGAAGGTAAATTCCTGACAAATTTTTAAAGTTCATCTACATATTGAATGTTTATTTTACTTAAGTAACTTGAGAAATTTATATATTACCCAGAAAAACAACCATTCTACTGATTTTGAAGTTTATCTTGGTAAAGTTTACAGTACATTCCAAAAAATTTTCATGTACACTTTAGTCTCAAATTTATTTCAAATTTTTAAAATTTATTTTGTTTTTTTATTAATTATATTTGTCTATGTTGTTGAATTTTTTCAAAAGAACTAGTTTATGATTCCATTTATCAGATCTAATTATGTTTATACTTTTCTAATTAAGTTGAATATTTAATATTTTATTCAATTATCAATTTATAAATGTATCTTTTATATATAACTCACCTATTATGTTCAATACAAATAAGTAAGATATATAATCATAATTATTTATAACTTACTAGCCTTTGGGTTTAATATTTTCTCAAAATAATTAGTTTATTAATAAATTACTCTTTATATATAATATACATAAAGTAACATTTTCTCAAAATTCAATTTATTTAGTTGGACAAAGACCAAGGATTACCTCTGAGCATTATTTGGATAAATGTCATAATTTTTGATGCTGTGAGTTTAGTATACTCCCCAGAATTTTAATGTTGGGAATACATGACTTTCTCTTTGATACTGCAGTTACTTGAGAATTTCTTTTTACATTCATTTGGTGTGATTTTATTTGTTCATTTCTTTTATTATTTTGTAATGCTAACACTGTGATTTCAAAATGCCTTCCTTTTCAAGAATTGGTAGTGATTTCCTCAGCGGCATATGATAATATTTTAAAAATATTCTAAGCTTTTTAAAATGGTGAATACTCTGTATATGTATAAATAAATATGTAAAAATCAAATTTAATATATGAAGAAAAATCATATTAGATTATTTTTTGTACTCTATTCATTGTTAATTGTTAAAGTGATAAGCTTGTAAAATAGATTATGGTAATTGTAAAGTCTACAAACTTTTGAAAACTTGTTCAGCGTGAAAAGAGCATTTTATACCATTCCTATGTATTATTGTGAGAAACAAAATCATATTTAGGAATTTTTAATATTCAGAATTATTTTCTGTTAAAGTTGACATTATTAATGCTATAAATATAGTTCATTACGAAAATAAATTTCTTATCTTACTTAAGTACATTATATAAGCATTTAAATTAATTTTTTAAAACAAATGTATTTGTGTAGTTCCAATGCATATGAATAAATATAATTCCTCATATTCAAATGTGAGATTTCTTTGTTTGGAGGAGGGGTCCTATCACTTAACATTTTTTTTTCCCCAAATGCAGTAGTTCAGCTACTTACAGAAGGACATTTTCCTTAATTTCCTTTTGGATTATCTAGCTCCCTGGGTTTAAATTTAAAGTTTAAAAGAACCATTTGATTTTAATAACTTTTATGTGTAGTGCTCCATTGAGTTCGAGCTTTAGCACATAGAAATACTTTTCCATAAGGTGATTTCTAGTAAATCCCTGTGTGTAAAAGCAAGATAAACACACATCACTGAGTTTGTTATTGCAATTAAATTATTGGATTTTTACATTTGAATATGTTTTGAGCACTGAAAAGCATGACGAGACTGTTTTTTCATGTTGGTCATGGACACTTTTCTGACACTTAATAACTTGAAATAAGCCTGCCAATATTCTTAAGTGCCTGAGAATATGAAAATGCTACATATTTAATATAAGGAAAACAAAGTCAGTAAATCACATCTGCTTGAAAACAACTTAGATAAACTCTTCCACAGAATCTATTTTGTGAAGTCTAAATTGTCATTTACCATACCCTGATTTTCATTTTCTCAATAAGGTATTTGTTCTTTCAAACATTTCTTTTTATTAAGTTTCACTGATTTTTTTCAAATCAATGGGCTAAGTTTGCTCCCACTAGAATCTCCTTACTAATGACTATCCCTACACATTACTAAATATGAACTATATACACTCTGAGATAGGTACTTTTTTTGGTCAATGTAGATTTTAGGATAAAGTAAGTGCTAAATTTAATTTATTTCTTTATGTATTTAGTCATTCATTTCTTTCTTCAGAATTATTCACTTATCCACAAATTCTCTTAGACATTTATTTTAAAAATATTTAATCACTTGATAAAACACTACTGTGTGTTTTAGGTACCATGTTGGACATGGAGAAATTGTCAAACCCACTTTTCCCTTGAACAGTGACCATGAGTAGACAGTTTAAACTTCCAAAATGATGCAGTCATCATTATCATGTGTCTTCCTTAAAACTTACACAGGGTCTCCCCTGCAGCCAACATTTTGGAGGAAGCCAAATACTTCATTAACTCTATTCTTACTGCAATTTTCTAAGAATGTGTGTTTGTGTGTGTATGTGTGTGAGTGTCTCGGAGGGGGTAGTATATATTATGACTGTATAGCTATGGGTAGGTAAGAGAGCAGTAAATTTTCAGTTGACCTTAATTTTATCCTCTAATTTATGTATTAAACTGAAGAAAATACTAAGTACAAATCACATGCTTAGTATTTTCTTCAGTTTAATGGGTTTTTTTTAGGGGCAAGAGGGATAGCAACAAACGTACTTTGTTTAAAATCATTTAGTGATAATAATATTACAAGAAAAATTGGAAGAGAACTTCTATTTTTTATGATTTCTATTAGATGGGTACTGTGCTCAGTACCACCTCAGAAGGGATGTGCAGGTAGGTGTTACATTTATTATGAAAAATTCAGCTACATATCATAGTACATATAGCTGGTGTGGAATAGCATTGGTCTCAAAGCATGTGCCACTTTCGTTAATAGAGAATTCCATTCTCCGGTTTTCCTCCTTCTTTTTCTTCTTTCTCTTCCTTTTCTTTTTCTTGATTCCAGAAATACTTTAAATGGCTAATGTAAACAATTTAGGTGATGACAAAACCCACATTTCTTGAAGAGAGAAAACTAGCCCTTCTTTATTTTGAGGTTCAACCAAATTAATTCTTTTCTTTTTCTGGTTGGTTAGCCTGTTGTTATTCTTACATTTAATACAGCATTGGCCTGAGAATGATGTTGACATTGCCTAAGAAGTGGTACAGGTTTTAATATATTTCACCAGAGTTATGCTACTTTCTGTTGTTACTATGTTAAATATATTTATCCTCATAAAGTTACCTCTTTGGACTTTAAATTAAACAAATATTTATACAGTATATTCTCTAAGACGGTCCCTGCACCACCAAAAAGATGGTCCCTGCACCACCAAAGAACTATGAGTGGGGACAGGGTTAGCTTATATTTTTTCTGGGGCCATCTTTCCTGGCCATGGGTAGTCAAGTTTCTCAGAAAAGGATCATAAAAGAGTAGTAGTAATATGTCACCAGACTCAGAAAATTTAATCATTTTGTTCTGGAATGTCTAAATTGCTGATCAACACTTAAGTGCATATATAGTAATAACATTCATTGGGTGTCAGGCAGGTGGAGGGGGAGGAGGAGATGGGTATATTCACACCAAATGGGTGTGTGCGCACCGTCTGGGGGATGGACATGCTTGAAGCTCTGACTTGGGTGGGGCAAGGGCAATATATGTAACCTAAACATTTGTACCCCCCGTAATATGCTGAAATAAAAAAAAAACTAAAAAATAAATAAATTGCATAGTCTGATCATGATTTAATTTGGATGGTTCCTAAAACAATCTTCTTCATGAAATGTAAATTTTTTTGTGATGGCATCTACTGAATTCAGTAAAATTTCTAAGATAGTTGATGTTGCCTTTGAGAGGAGAAAGAATCTCATTCAATGTTTAAGTAAAAAATTGGTATGATAGGATTACAAAATAGCTAAGGGGTACAAAATATCAGTGAATCTATTGTGATAATCCAAAACTTAGTGGCCACAGTTGGAAATTAACTGATATATCAGCATTTTCTTACATGCGCTTTCAGCTACCTTAGGACATGTCATAAATCAATATGGTTATACACCTAGTGTCTCTCTTTTCTACCTCAGTACATCCTATAATCATCAGTTATCATATTGTGTTCTCTTTTCACTCACCTGAAATCAAAACAAAAATTTACAGCATAAACAAATCAGAGGTTCTCACACTGAGTGAATGGATAATCAGACCATCTCCACCTTCCCACAATTTAAGGCTTCTGAGTCAGAATGTACGGTTCGGTCATTGGTGTTCTCCTTAGCAATTAAAAGCCACTCAGACATACATGAGGTTTACATAGAGGCTTGAAATCAGTTTCCCATTTACTCATCTTTTTCTTTTCCCAATTGAAATGATTTTATTCACTGCTAACTTGTGTAACTCTGTTCCTTATCCTACACATCAAGGCTTGGGCATCCAAACAAACCATTATTATGTTAAAGGTAAAAAAATTTCTCACCTCTTACTAGAGAGTAAGAAGAGTCGCAGCTGACACCTTATTTTTAGTCTAAATGATTTTATTTAATTTTGAGTCCCTAATCTCCTTGAATCAGGGATAATTCGATTGCAAAGAGCTGAAACCACTGAAAGAAACTCAATAAAAAGGAGTCATTATGTAAGTATACAAAAATTTTCAGGAATCCAAATGAAAAACATATAGCTAAACTTTATAGAAACTGAAAACAAGAAAAAATAATCTCTCTCTCTCTCTACACTTTCCTCCCTCCAACCATCTTTCTCTGCCTCCTTTCTTTTCTTCCCTCCAACATCTCTGCTCCTCTATTCTCTCTAGTTCTTTCTTTAATCTTCACATTTAAGCTTCTCTTTCTCTCTCACCTGTTTGTAGATGCTCCATCAAAGCCAACTTGAAACGGTGAGCTGAGCCCCCAAGATTAAATAAAGTTTTAGTGTAGCATCCCAGAGCTAGCTGAATTATTCTTAGATTTTTGTCCCAAATTTTGAAAGTTAATCTTACTAATCTAATTTGGATCAGATGTACATAGCTGGTCCATTTAGCCATGGTTGGACATGAAGCAGACTTAGTATTGAGGGCTTCTCTTTCAGGGTTTTGGACAAGTCAGATTCTCCATAACAATGCAGTGTGGTGGGAAATCATTTGAATTTCCAATATGTATCCCTTGTAGTCCTGAACTAAGTTTCAGCAAATTATTCTCTTTTAAGTTTTATTATATTTATTTAACACCATTTTCACAACAATCTATGAAAATTGAATTACTTCTTCCTGCTGAAAGAAAAATATTGAGGCAGAAATTTTAAATGAATTCTTTGAGTAGGACATGGTTATGGCAAGTGAAGGGGTGGCAAAGTTAAATCAAAATGAACCATTTCTTGATTTTTTTTCTTGTACAAACTCTAAAATTTGTTGCCCAATTTCTCTTCTCTTCTCTACAATTCTGGCTATAAGCTATGTGTTTTATGCTGATGTTTATGTCCCCTTAAATTTATATATGGGAATCCTGCCCCCCAATGTGATGGTATTAGGAGGTGGTGGGTAATTAAGCCATGAGGGCGAAGCCCTCAAGAAGAGACACTGGTGTTTACTTCCTTTCTCTTTCTGGCATGTGACGACACAATGAGAACAAAGTCATCTGCAAACCAGGAGGTGGGCCTCCCCCAAACACTGGATCTGCCAGCACCTTGACCTTGGACTTCTTAGCCTATAGAACTATGAGAAATAAATGTGTGCCGTTGAAGCAGTCAGTCTACGATATATTTATTATAGTAACCGTAACTGACTAAGGGATTATTTTTTTTATGCTTAAATAGTTTTTAAATTTTTTTCAGTACATTTTTTATTTTTCAAAGATGTTCATAAAGTATTTATTCATCATTGGCTGATGTATTGGCCATTTCTTCCCTATCTTCTTGTGTGGAATACTTTCTACTTATTAAATAGTTACCACTGGTACATGTATGTATGTACATACACACACATATTATTCTGAGAAAGTTGCTTAAATCCTTTAGGCTCTGAAATAGGGATATTAATACATGTCCCATGGGGTGGTTTTGAAGATGAAGTCAGAAAATTATGAACTGATAGTAAGTGCATGATAAATGGCCATAATTATCAATACAAAGGAATAATTTTCTTATGCTCTACAGCGATTGCTGCATGTGCTGTGCTTTTTGTCAATTCTTCACCGGGGTATTATTATAGCACTAGGCCAGTACTGATACGTACAGTGTCTCAGTTCTATTCCTAGGTCCTTTCCATTTTCATCCTTCTTGTTTTTGATTTCAAATTTTTTTGTTTGTTTCCTGTTCATGTTGTCTTGGTTTCATCTTACTGTCTATGCTTATTCACACCCTGCAGTGAGTTTTTGCATTTGTGTTTGTTGTTTCTCAAAACTTGGCCTTAGTACAGAATATTTTTCAATGTCTTTTTCATGTATAGAAGTTTTCTTATGTTACATTTCTCTTTCTGAATACAGAAACACAAATCCACATAAAGTACAAAAAACAGGAAATATATCACTCCTAGCCACCTTCAAATGGAGATGAGCCCCGGTCTGGACTATTATGAGTTCGTGCCTATTATGAGTTTGGGTCTTTGATATTTGCTGTTCTTATTCCCTGTACTGGCTGGCATCGCTGGCTCATCTCACAGCCTTGGATCTCTGGGAGGACCCCGTTTTCCTCTGGCCATCCTAAATTCATAGACAAGACATGAACCAAAGCTTCTTTCCACTTAAAGCAGCCGAGATAGGATAGAGATTATCCATAATAATGTCCCAGTGATGCTAAAGGAGATAAAATGAAGTAAGGAAAGAATGTAATACATTTAAAGAAAGAGATAAGTTTACATAGGGCAATTCCCTAGTAATAAAACTGAAGATGAATTGCAATTTGACTAGGCTGTTTCAGCTTTTTAAGCATCAGGAATACATTCTCTTTTCACAAACTTGGTTAGAGAATTGTATCTTTAAATACCTGTTTTAAATTCTTAGAAGAATGTCTTATTCCTTTGTCTCTTTGCCTCAGAAAGGATGGATAGGGGTTTCAGTTCGTAAACTGAAGGGAGAAAAAAATCAGTTTCAAAATTCTAAATCCTAAGAAGACAAGGATTCGGGGCCATAAGAGGATAAAGAGTTTGGGGTCAATACAGAGAAGAGAATGGATCTTTCATTCTTTTTGAAAATAGAAACAAATGGCAAAGAGATTCCTACTCATTGTCTTGCCCACAAATGAAAGATTATTTTGCTAAAGTTGGACTAATCAAAACAAACTTACAAATATTGCAAAGGTTTTCCTAAATCTTGTTCCTTGGATGTTCTTTTGTATGTTAATAGGTTTACACAAGAGCAAAATTTCCAAAAAAAATATTTGAGAATGCTGAATAATTTCCAAGAATCTTTAAAATGCTCTGTGTATTGTAAATATCCCACAGAGTTATAATAAGTGGTGCTTTCTAAACTATTTGACGTTAAGACTTTGCTTTTGAGGAAAGCTCTTGCGGATATTTTCCACAAAACATACTTTAGAAAATACTGCCCAGAAATCATTGCTCTAATCAGACTAAGATTGTCAGCTTCTGACTCTCGACTAGTTTTCTGTGGCTAGGACACCGTTATGTCCTTGTAGCATATTACACTGGGCATCACAGGATCTCGCTTTGTTGAGCCTCATTTATCTTGATTGCATTTTCGATCACTCCCTTTCTAATGGTTCTTTCTATTTTTATCAATAAGTATACCCAGGTCTTCCTATCCAATTTCACCTTCACTTTCAAAAAAAAGGAAACAAAAACTTTTTTTTGACTCTACAATATATTTAATGTGTTTGTTCTCAACTGAGGGTGATTTTGTCTCTCAAGGGACTTTTGACAATGTGTGAAGAAATTTCGGGATATCACAACCCTGATTGGAGGGAATGCTACTGGCATTAAGTGGATAGAGGACAAGGATGTTGCTAAACAGCCTGTAACACACAAGACATCCTCCCACTAAAAAGCCTTACCCAATCCCAAATGTCATAGAGCCAAAACTGATAAACCCTGATTATAAAAAAATCATGATGTCTTTTTTGTAAAGAACCAATACCTGGAATTCATTATTTAAAAACTGCTCCATCCATATCTTTACCTTCTCCCTCATTAAGTTTTATAATCTGTTTTCTACCAAGTTTAGAAATCACAGTAGAAAGAGCATGAAATCAGACAAATCTGTATTCAAATCTCATTGCTACTGGCTCTAGCCACGAACAAGTTAAGAAATTTTCCTGGATCTCACGTGTTTCACATGTAAAGTTGAGATACCTATCTGGCAAAATTGTTTTGAGAATTAATGTTCAAGTCTAGTCCATCTTTTGAAATATGTAAAAGCCAAGAAAATATTATTTAAAATTATTATTAGGATACTGATTCTTTTCCCACTGTCTCCTCAAAGGACATGATTGATATATTGTCAAATTCTGTGACACATTCTCAGACTTTATTCACTTATCTCTGAGTATTTGTTTCTGATTAGCTCTCATTCCTACTGCTTTTCCTTATGTTAGTTTCCTATTGCTACTATGACATATCACCACAAATTTTGTGATTTGAAACAATACAAATATATTGTCTTACTTTTTGGAAACCAGAAATCCAAAATGGGCTAATTGGGTGTCAAGATGTTAGCAGGACTGTGTTCCTTATAAAGACGCACCAGTGGAGAATCCGTTTCCTAACATTTTCCACCTTCTAGAGATCACCTGCTTTCCTTGGATCATAGTCTCCTTCCTCCATCTTCAAAATCAAAAGAGTCAGGCCATGACCTTCACACTCTGCATCACTTTTCCTATTCTTTGGCTTTCCCTTTCCACTTTTAAGCACCCTTGTAATTACACCGTGCTCAATCAGATAACCCAGAATAATGTCCTTATTTTAAACTCAGCTGATTAGCAAACGATTTTATCTACTGCTTTAAATTCCTCTGCCATCTAAGGCAACATATTCACAGGTTATGGGGATTAGGACTCGAATATCTTTGAAGGGAGGGCATTATTTCATCTACCACATTCCTTTTCTTCCTCTCCATAGTCAAAACTTCAATGATAACATCTATGTGGATGAATCTGTCCTCTAATCTTTGAGATCTACCTGCCTGCTGGACAGCTCCACCTAGATGTTTCCTCAAACTCATGATGCAATTTCATCTTCAAAATTAAAGAGTTCTTACCCCTCGAATATCTATTTCTCTTAAAATGCCATTGCATTATGAAGCAATAAACCTAATAATGAGCTTTTTTTTCCCAAAACCTCCTGCATTGTCATAAATGTTTGTCGACATCATATAATATCTTCCACATCTGTTTTCTCCTTTTTGTTTTTATGCTAATCTCACTGACCAAGGTCATTACTTCTGACTTAAACTAATATAACTGCCTGCTAATTGGTCACTTCAATTGGTACTTTACACTACTCTTCAATCCACTTCATACATTGTAATCTAACCTCCAATGACTCCCTCTATTTACAGAATTCTTTTAAACTTGTTATATTAGCAGACAAGGCCCTCCACAATCTGGTACAAAGCCACATTTCCATCTTGTTTTTTGTTATCACTAAACTCATAAATTCTCTCCAATGCTCAGAAATTTTTTTTTGTTTGTGGGTATGTTTTTACTTTCCTGATGTTTCTATGTTGAGTACTCTCCTCTGTCTTTCTTCAACAATGCAGGTTTTCTTCATATGACTCAAAATTAACATGTATTTCATAAATTTTCTTTATTCCTTCAATCAAAATTATTGGGCATCGGCTGGGCAAGATGGTTCATGCCTGTAATCGTAGTGGAGGATCACTTGAGCTCAGGAGTTTGAGACCATCCTGAGCAAGAGCAAGACGCTGTCAGTACTAAAAGTAGAAAAATCAACCGGGCATTGTGGCGCATGTGTATATTCCCAGCTACTCAGGGGGCTGACACAGGAGAATTGCTTGAGCCCAGGAGTTTGAGGTTGCTGTGAGGTAGGCTGATGTGACAGCACTCTACTCAGGGCAAAAAAAAAATAAATTTTGGGGTATCCGTCACATGCCAAGAGAAAAGTGTGACATATATTTTAAAGATTAAATACAATTTTCGTTCAGCCATCAAAAAATTTATGGAACTAAAAAGAAACAACGTTAATATAGAACATATGCTAGATGATGATAGATACACGTAAAAAATGCAGGTAAAGAACTTCAGGAGTTCAGAAGCAAAATAATGACTTCCAGGGTACTTCATGAAAGAAATTTAAGTGTGTCTTAAAGAAGCAGTAGGACATGGACTATACCAATGTGTCAGTAAAGAATAAAAGAGAGTGATAGTTTAAAAAAGAGAGAGAGAGAAATATGGAAAGTTAGAGAAGCAGGGACTATGAAGGGATAAATAAAACAAAAACAGAGTTTGGCTAAGGTAGTGATTTTTGACCATATCCGATTCAAAGCCCTGATTACAAAATATTACAACTATTTTGCAATCCTCCACTTAGTATGCTAAGATGAAATTCATACATAATAGTATAATCTACTTACACATAATTTAAAGGATCAATTCAATACTTTAACTGTAATATATAAGAAAAACACATGCATTTAAAACAAAATAGCATGTATTGCAATGGATACGGACACATCTACATCTGGCCATCTGTGCTTTAGTGTATTCTACTGGCCTCCCTTGTATGTATGAAAGTTCCTTAACACTATGCCCTATTACATCTGATATAATGAATTCAAACATTCAACTTATAAAATATAAAATCCATTAAATTTTGCTATGGTTTGGATATTTGATACCTACAGATCTCATGCTGAAATTTGATTCCCAATATTTGATGTGGGGCCTAATGGCAGGTGTTTGGGTAAAGGTGGCAAATCTTTCATTTGGCTTGGTGCCGTCCTCATGGTAATGAATGAGTGAATTCCCACTCTATTAGTTCCCATAAGAGACAGTTGTTAAAAAGAGACTAGCACCTCCCTCCCCTTTCTCTCTTGCTTCCTGTCTCTATGTGATCTCTACATATGCCAGTTCCCCTTCACCTCCACCATGAATGGAAGCAGTGTGAGGCCCTCACCAAAAGCCAAGCAGATGTTGGTTCCATGTTTCTTGTACAGACTGTAGAATCATGAGCCAAATATACCTCTTTTCCTCATAAATTACCCAGCCTCAGGTTTTTCTTTATAGCAACACAGAAATTAAGACACAATCTTACCAAGTTAAAATATAATCTTACCTACATATCAAACAAAGTTTTGACAATTAGACTTTGTATAATTATATTTGTAGGTCTTTTCAACTTCATCATGGTTAAAATGGGGCATGGTATTTTATTAATTTGATATGTGCACATATAAGATGTTAAATATGGGAAAAGAGAACAAACACATTTAAAACAACATGCAGCTTTTGATGTTTGCTTGCTGTAGGGTAGCATAATCTTTCCTAAATCTTCACTCTATCACGATGGGTTGTTATTGTAGAAAGAAGCCAGGCATTGTTCTGAAGTGCTACAGTTATTTACTGGGAACACAGCAACACAGCTATTTGCAGGACAACCAGTACTTCCAGTTTAGCTGTGACAGCCTCAGTTCCTGTTCTTGTTCTGTTGTTCTATCCAAATTAGCATTTGAGTTTTTCTTCCTTTCATTTTTAATAAAGTATTGTTAACAATCATATTAAAACAATCCAGAATGATTATGATAGACATATAATTTTTACTGCTATATGTTTGCCATACTTTTTTGGATTTCAAATATATGTATGGGGAAGTAAAGTTGTTTCATGTGGTTAAATCTGAAACCCCAAAAGCAGTAACTCTTCCTCATTGGCTGACTATTCCCAGATGTAATGATTTATACCCATTTCAAGAACAACATAAAGGTCACTTGTTGAATAAAGCAAATTGGTTCAGGACAGGTGTGGTTAAGAAAAAATAACTCCTCATTTTGAGTGGTGGGAGAATTATTTAATATTGCTCCTCCTATAGCCTAATGGTGTTAGAGCCAGTGGGCCATGACCCATGCCATGGCATAGGAGATTCTCCCAGTTTGGGGATCAATGGGGAATATGGGTAATTAGAAGTCCAGTATATCTAAAATATAGAGCAGAGTACATTAAAGGTGTTCATAATCTCTATGCATTAACCACAACATGCAATTCTGAAAATAGCTATATACAATTTTATAAAAAATTTAAAATAATAAGATCAGAAAAACATAAGCAATATAGTATTAGAAACAAATAAGAAACTGCTTAAACTATATATTTAATTTTATTCATGTGATTTTTAATGTGTAGATAATCAACTCATATCATTTTTAGCATAAAAGTAAAGATATATATCATTCTTATTTTTAGAAATAATTTAATTTTGAATATACATCTTATGGTCTCTCCAATAAATGTAAATATATTTGTTGGTCAATAAATAATTACTGCAATTAATAAATAATTTAAAATTGTTCTCACCCTAAAAATTTTCACACCCATTTTATTCTCAAAATTGTCCCATTTTGGAGTAATGAATATGATGATTCTAACCATTAGGGAAATTGTCACAATTAGCTATTTCTAAGCCTGAATCATCATTCCCTGCTATATTTTTTTACAACATGAGCAATTTCTTAAGAATAAAATTTACCAAAGAACAAAAAAATTTGTATTTTGAGTTAAGCTTTTTACAAAAAAGAATCCATAAAGAAATAAAACCTCAGATGGTGAGACTCTGATACAATGCTTTCATTCAACAAACCCCCTTCTCCCAGGAGTCCTACAAGTTCAGCTTAGAGAAATAACCCTAGTTTAATTGGAAGGTCTGAAGAATCCTGGTTTATACGTTCTAGTTTAGAAGTGGATCCCCCTTGGACTTTCCTTATTTACCTGAATTCCTCAGAAAATATAAACATCAGAAGAGGGATTACAGCAAAGACATAGGTTACAGTAAGTTTTCAGAAATGATTACGAAGAGACCAGGGTTGAAAAGAGGATTATACACAGATTATAACATATGTAAAAGTAACATGTTTTATCTTTTATGAATGCAGACATTCTCAGCAGTTCATACACCTGTGCAATCAAGATGCTGTGAAATTTCTTTGAACTCTACTAATTTAGGTTTGATACAGCCCATTTGTTTAAAATGTTTAATAACTTATGCACTAATTGCTTGTTTAACCTGCACTGATTGGCAAGCTTTCTGTTACTACTGATAAAATATAGATCACCCTGAATATTTTTGCAAAATTTGCACATGAGTGACATTTGTAATTAACACAAACTTAATTTGTTAGGGAAATAAAATTTAAAAAATGTCATCATGTATTCTACTAAAATGATTAGCAGAGGTCATTAGTCAAAGAAGTTCCTTTTCTTTTTAATTTTATGCCAGATAAATGAATAAAGACACAAAGTAAATATTATTTGGTTAGTCTTGGGCTTTCATTAAATAGACTTAATTTTTTAATGAGCCAGATAATTTCAGAGCTTAAGCTACTGTGATGAAGTTGGACATTTCAGAAAACTTCCTTAACATTTTCATATCAAGAGAATATACATGTTTTTGTCTCACCAAATTCATTCTTTCTTCCTAAAAACTGATTTGTGGGACTCTGTGCATTTTTAAGAAATATAACTTTTGAACTCTACTGCATTATCCCTTGCTAATTATAGGGAAGGGTATTAATGCCATGTTAAACAAACTGAAGGTTATCTATTTGGTCCTCAACAAATTAATGAAAGTCAGGTTCTGATCCATTAAAAATTACTCAAACCACACTATTCTGCTCAAGTTTTTAACCCCTCTGGATCAGGCCTTTGCTCAATATGAGTTAGATCATATAATGATCCCAGAATTAAAATTGTAAATTAGATGATTTATATGGCTTCACTTCCCCTAAATTCCTCTCTGCCTCTCATTTCCTGAATAACCATAGGCTAGATTTTCTCCAATTATTTTTTAATTTTCTGGTAATAGCTCTGTTCTTTCTTTTCATTGATCCCTGGTAATAGCAGCAAGAAAAATTGCCAACTCAGAAGCTAGCAGTCCTTATGTGCACAGATACCATTTGAGGATCTCTGAAATTGAGAGCCTTTCAGCATTCTGCCATGATTTTTTTTTAAAGTCCTATATTTGGGGAGCAAACTTTTTTTTTTCATTTTTGATAGCTTGACCTGTGATCAAGAAATTTTGCTTTGGGGTATGTGAATCCAATATGAGTATAGCAGGAAACAGTGGTCTCACCCTTCTAAACACTCACAAGAATAGAGAATCATATCAAATTTGCTATAAGAATAATATATAGGAAAATGCAAAAAAAATGGAATGGAGATAGAATAAATGGAAATAAAGATTGAAAAATATGTGAGTTTTGTTAGTATTTTCTAAGGAAGAAAGTGATCTCATTTTAGATCCCTGGCCTCAGTTTTATGTACAGAAGTGGACATGAATATATACAGTCGTGCTAGGAAAATGATTCCTCATGGCATAAAGAATGAATAAATATCACTTACTTTAAAACAGTCCAACTATTTCTCTAGATGATTTTTATTTCATTCAAATTATGTTTTCCTGAAGATTTCTTCTTGTCATAGCCCTGGGGCCAGTACTTTTTTTTTTTTTTTTTTTGAGACAGAGTCTCACTCTGTTGCCCTGACTAGAGTGAGTGCCATGGCATCATCCTAGCTCACAGCAACCTCACACTCCTGGGCTCAAGCGATCCTCCTGCCTCAGCCTCCCGAGTAGCTGGGACTACAGACATGCGCCACCATGCCTGGCTAATTTTTTCTATATATTTTTAGTTGTCCAATTAATTTCTTTCTAATTTTAGTAGAGACGGGGTCTTGCTCTTGCTCAGGCTGATTTCGAACTCCTGAGCTCAAACAATCCACCTTCCTCAGCCTCCCAGAGTGCTAGGATTACAGGTGTGAGCCACCGCGCCGGGCCGGTGCCAGTAATCTTTTTAATGTGTAAATTGTTAGCCATTATTTTTATTTTTGTTTAACACTATTTAACATTGACGTGTCAACTTATTTACAAAAACTAATCTACTTTCAGATAGCTAATATTTG